>JACXGJ010000244.1:0-148901 GCA_016801105.1 Esox niger | reverse complement strand
AGCAGTTCAATAGGAATACACGTACCATTTCACCACAAAGAGGGAAGGGTTTTGCAGGTGGTGGCCATAGACAATTGCTCTCTCCTTGCTCTTCCCGAGTGATTCTTCTCTAGTACCTGGTGGCAACTGCAGCCCATTCAGGTTGGACCGGTCATCCAGCTCCTCCAGGATGGCACATCCATACATGCCTTCGGAAGAAAGTTTGCTGTGTCTCCCAGTATACTCTCAAGAGCATGGAGGAGATACCAGGAGATGGGTTGTTACACGAGGAGAGCTGGACAGAGCTGTAGAAGGGAATTAACCCATCAGCAGGATCGGTATCTGCTCCCTTGTGCAAGGAGGAAATGACTTCCAGCAGGCTACTGGTCTGCATGTTTCTGACCAAACTGTCAGAAACAGACTCCGTGAGGGTGGCATGAGGACCCAACATCCTCTAGCTCACAGCCCAGCACCATGCAGCACGATTGGCATTCGCCAGAGGACACCAGAATTGGCTGGTCCATTGGTGCCTTGTTCTCTACACAGATAGCAGCAGGTTCACACTGGGCATGTGACAGGCGTGAAAAAGTCTGGAGACGCTGAGGTGAACGTTGTGCTGCCTGCAACATCATCCAGCATGATTGGTTAAGCAGTGGGTCTATGATGGTCTGGGGAGGCAAATCCTTGGAGAGTCGCACAGTCCTCCAGGCATAAGCGACATAAGTGGTTACTTAGGGCCCCAACAACTTTGGGAGCCCCCAACTGCTAGGGAGCCGCAAATTAAATTTTGCTAAGGGCCCCAAAAGGCTGGAGCCAGCACTGGGTAATGGGATTGAATCCTCAGACCCATAGTCAGACCTTACGCTGGTGCAGTGGGCCCTGGGTTCCTCTTAGAGCAGGACAATGCCTGGCCCCATGCAGCCAGAGTGTGGAGGCAGTTCTAGAATGACCAAGGCATTGATGCCATTGACTGGCCCCCATGTTCCCCAGACCTTAATTCAATTGAGAACCTCAGGGATGTTATGTATTGATGCATCTGAGGTCACCCAGTAGCACCACAGACTGTCCAGGAACTCACTGATTCCCTGATCCAGCTCTGGGAGGAGATCCCCAGCACACCGTCCCTGTCAAATCAGGAGCATGCCCAGAATTTGTTGAGAGTGTATACAGGCAGGTGGGGATCATACACACTGCTAATGTGACAAAATGCAGGCAAGTTGGAACAGCCTGTGATTTAAATAGTTTACTTTGATTTTTAGTGTGAGTTTGAAACAAGCTGTACATCAACTGGTGATTTTGGGTTCCATTCACTGTTGTTACGTCATTTTCTCAACGAGTTACACAATGTACAGCATAGATTTTGATCTTTAATATATTTCGCAAGACCCGGTGTGTGATTTAAATGTTCCCTTAATTTTTTGAACAGTGTATTAGTATGAAGAAAAAAGCTGCCGTGTGAAAATGTGCGATTCAAATTACAAACTGAAATTGGTCAGATATAACCTATAATAAAGAAGTCAACATTGCTTGCCATATAAATCCCGTTTCCTGGTTGTACCACCACGAGTGTCAAAAATAATTACGGAGGAATATTCAAATGAGAGAGGGAAGGGTCAGTCTTGAAAATGTTCTGCCTCCGCGCTCTTCATGTTTTTCAGGTTTTTTCGCAATCTTTCGCAATGATTACGGCTTTGCCGACCGTCCCTCCGGGTGTTATCCTAGAGTAGACAAATGTAAGGCAACTTCATCTTAAGAGTCAGAGGAACGTCTTGAACGAAGAAAACTATTTCCTGACATGACTTCTTAAAAAATATATAAAGGGATCGGGAAGTGTTTCATCCACAGGTATCTAAAAACATTGATTGCGCACTGGTCCCTGGGCAATGGCAATTGTTTGACGCATTCGTCCAAGGTTACAACTGGTGTGACGGTCCAGCTGCAAGTAGGTGAATAACCATGCTGTTTAAAAAAAGTATATATATATAGTTATTGCTGGGGGTAGAAAAAAATGGATCATTATCCAATACAAGTATTACCCCCTTTAAGCCTTTATTTTTCCTAAGCTAACTGAATTACAATTCTAAACCGTTTGGTGTAGTGTTAGAAATTATATTTTAATGTTACTTAAACTGGTCTATTCATTGACGCTTGCTTTCATCAGAGGATGAACCGGTAAATTATTTTCCATGTTTTCTAGGTAGTACTTCAACGATGTTTGCGAGTCCGCGAGCGTTCAATCACCTTACTAAAAATGTTGTAGGGCACGGACAGCGCTATACAGTATAAGCCACTCTGTAATCAGCATGATACATCACCGTTATCAATGTCCAAGGCGGATTTGAATAATGTAGTTTTGCTCCACAGCATTAATATATTTTCAGGATTATAAGTGAATAGTTCTATTTTACTAGTACACATAATTCTGTCTGCCTCTGGTCATTTGCAAGTGGTTTCGGTTTCTTAGCCACATGGTTAAAAGGGTACTGAATAAATACATTTGAGGCATGCAATCTTTTGATGGTCCCTAACCATTATCATACCGATGTATACGTCGTTCGATACAGCGGGATATATATAGTGTGGTTACGTTTTTAGGAAAACAGGACCCGATGTTGGGCTTGGATTATCCGTTGATTGTCTAATATATCAAACCAACTTTACCTCGGTTTTTTGTGCTTTCCTGGAAATCTCATTTGAATATGTTGTATGTAGGTTACCTCTTGATCAATGTCACATTTTAATCGTGAAAAAAACAATTTAGCATCTACCTTAAAATTACTGCGTTCAATCAGGCCCGGTAGGTTTATCTGAAAAAGGTGAAAGAAGCCTATTACAATATTATAATTGACCTATTTATGTTTTAATAACTGCAAATGATCATCAGCCTACCACTTAATTTTAAAATACCAATGAGGTGCTGGAGACAAAAGATTTTGCCATGATAGTATTTTGACCCCTTGACTTACACATTTTGTTCACAATTACAACCGAATTCACGGTTGCGGTCACTAGTGTTCTAGAGCCATCTCCAGTGAGTTTAGGGCTAATTTCAACTAATAACACATACAGAAATATGTTGGAATTGGATTTGAGCTCATAGTCCCCTCCAAAATCATTGGGAACCTAGATAAAGATTAGAAAAATAATTGTATACAATTCACAAAACTGGTAGTTATCTTTTTATGCAAAAGGGGGGGGGTGGGGATACATTGCTCAGGATGAACTTTATTTTATATATATAATATATTCCCCCCCATTAGCTCTCTGTGTGAGTATCACCATACATGGTGTAATTTGTTGATCTGACCTCTTTGATTCACCCCTAGCATATCGTTTCTTTTGAGTACTCAATGTGTAACTGTATTGTCTTGCATTGTTACACCTATGGCCAGGTTGTCATTACAAATGAAAATTGTAAATTGGTTTAACTTGTGAAATAAAACATTAAAATAAGAAATGGTGGCCTTCCACAGATTCCATGAAAAGGGTAGTCCATAAGACCTATATTAATTGCTGGGCTATATGTGCTAACATCATTAAAACATTTCAATAATTGTATTCCACTGTATTTTACTGAACATATCAATGTTTAAGAAAAATATGTGCCATCATTAAAATATTTTATCATTAAGGTTTTCAATTTACTACTGACCAAAAATGTGCATTATTTTGTGATGGAGAGGCATGACTTTAGGGGTGAGCTGCATGCTTTCGGTATGAGACCAAAACGTTGCTTGTATGTCTATTTTGTCACCAATTGTCACCTTGTTGCTAACCTGGTATTCTTAATTTTCTCAGAATCATGAAGATCCTCTTGAAACAACAAAGCTGCTGTAAATGGTCCATTGTCTTTGGTACTGCGATGTTGATCAGCGTTATTTTTATGATGATGGACCATAAATTCACAACAAATAGGAAGGTGCATATACTGTTGCCTGTAAATATGTCAGAGTGGTCCTGGAAAGCCCCTGCATCCACTACGCCACCACAAACAACTAAGCATGTTGTAGAGTGCTCTGCGGATAACAGCATGCAGAACATTCCACCCCACTTACCAGCTCCCCACCGAAACTTCCTGATGTACAAGCACTGCCGTATATACCCCTGCCTGCTGTCTCCGACGCCCTGTGAGAACGACCTCTTTCTCTTGCTGGCTATTAAGTCCACAGCCATTCAGGTGGATCGCAGGATTGCGCTACGAAGCACTTGGGGGAAGACGGGATACATCCAGGGAAAAAGGGTGAAACTGTTGTTCTTAGTTGGCAAATCTTCAGACAGAATACAGGAATACTCATTGCAGCAGTTACTGGAGTGGGAGAGCAGGCAGTTTGGCGACATTCTGCAGTGGGATTTTAAGGACACTTTTTTCAACCTGACTCTGAAGGAGGTGCACTTTCTCAACTGGTTCAGCGTGGAGTGCAAGTGGGCCCAATATGTGTTCAAAGGGGATGACGATGTTTTTGTTCACACCAGCAATCTGCTGGAGTATGTCAAGGACCTCGAGCCCTCTGAGCATCTGTTTGCTGGTGACATCATTCCAAAAGCTTATCCAATTCGTCATAACACTTTGAAATACTTTATTCCAAAGGAGATGTACCCTGACAAGGAATATCCTCCATATGCTGGAGGTGGGGGCTACCTGATGTCACAAAAGACTGTGCTGAGCCTGGGAGTGGCAGCATCCAGCACGGATCTCTTCCCCATCGATGATGTCTATGTGGGCATGTGCCTGCAAAAGATCAATATAACTCTGACACACCACCCCGGCTTCAAGACCTTTGGGTTCAGACAGGTGGTGGCACACTTCAACCCCTGCATTTACAGGGAGATGATGCTGGTGCACAAACTGAATCCTACTGAGATGTGGACCATGTGGTCACTATTGCAGGACCCAAAGCTGCAATGCTTTATAAAGACATAAAGCATCCAACATTTCTCTATCTTGCATTGCTTGTCTGTTTAGCTTCTGTCAAATGAGCATTTCTTTCAAGGAATACACTGCGTGCACAATTATTTGGCAAATCGTTATTAAGATTTTTTTTATTGTCGAACAATCACTATGCTTCATGTCAATCCAAAATATAATTGAACCTCAAACCTGAATGTTTAACCAAGGTAAATTGAGTTTTGAACTTTCTGAATGCAGAATAATTAGGCAACTAATTAAAAAAAGTATTTCTCCCAACTCACGTGTTTATTCTATTTATTATTTATTTTTTGTAACTAATATGTAACACAAAATGACAAATAACTTAAATGTTTAGCCTTTCAAAAATATTCAGTGAACAATATAACCACCCTTTTCAAAAACTGCCATGAGCCTTCCATCCATGGATTCTGTCAGTTTCTTGATCTGTTTACAATCAACTTTCACTGAAGCAGTGACCACAGCCTCCCAAACGCTGTTCAAAGAGGTGTATTTTCTTCCCTGACTAAATCTCACATTTGAGAAGGGACCACACATTCTCAATAGGATTTAAATCAGGAGGAAGGGGGCCAGGTCATCATTCAGCATCTTTGTGGCCCTTGCTGGCTAGCCAAGTAGTGGAGTACTTGGGTGCATGTGATGGAGCATTGTCCTGCATGAAGATCATGGCCTTCTTGAATGCCGAGGACTTCTTCCGGTACCACTGTTCTTCCGGTACCACTGTTTAAAGAAATTATCTTTCAGAAACTGGCAGTAGGTTTGGGAGTTGAGTTTCAGTCCATCTTCAACCCAAAATGGTCCAACTACCTCATCCATAATTATTGCAGGCCATACCAGTACCCCTCCTCCACCTGGCTGGCCCCTGACTGAAGTGGTGCTCTGGGTCCATTAGTGATCCGTCCCGAGGCCCATTCATCTGGTCCATCAATAGTCACTAATTTCATCTGTCCAAAAAAACTTTAGAAAAATGTGTATTCAGGTATTTCTTTGTTCACTCTATACAATACATTTCAAATCATATTCAGTGGTGGTCATGTCTCCGATCACTTGACATAAACTTCCATCTTTTCATCTTCATGCGTTTTTTGCATACCAGTTGACTATTCGCAACAAAAACGTTGTCTTTCCTGTGGCCACGCCTCAATAGTTTAGCAATTTCAAGAATGTTGCATCCATCTGAAAAGCATCTTACTATTTTTTACCTTTCAGTGTCAGTTAAAATCTCATGAAGCCGCCTACTAATTATGCAAACCTTGATATTAGGTGTTATTCACTGTGGCCACACCTCCCTCATTACACCAATACATTTTACCTGAAAATAATTCAATCCAATAAGCATTCAAGTTTATATCGTTTGGAGTTGGAAAATGTGCATAGAAATATGACACAATCAGAATACTCACTTGCCTAATAATTGTGCACGCAGTGAAATTATCTCCTTGAATAGTCAATAACATTCTCATAACACATCACTTCCCTCTGTGTTCAAATCCAAACAGATGAGGAAGACACATTTAAGAAAACTGGGATATTGATACTTATGTTTCTAGAATGTTACTGGGTTTTAATAAACAGCAAGAAAATGTGGGTGTAAAACCTTTAACACCAGTGTAGTGCATTGGAGAAACTAATGGTCATGCATAAAAGCTGGTTTAGCAGGTTTCAGAGGTAATGGCAGGAAATAGAAACTTAATAGTAATCATGTTGTGGTTGGTGTGTGGGAGAGGGGTTGAGCTTTGGTATAGAATTGTAAGGCACTGTATAAGCAATAGACAACTGGAAAAAAAGACCCTGGACAGTTGGATTACCCCTGCAGAAAGGAAATATTACATTTGTATATTCGAGGGAACAGTTGTGGAGTTAAATATATAAGATGTTGTGAAATGTATTTTCCATTTGAAATTGTGAGAGCGCTATAGAACACTATCACCCAACAACAGTACTTTCAACATGAACTAATTAGGTTGAAAGTTGAGAACATAAACACGATAACTGGAATGTGTTTGATGGTTAATTGAACCTGAGCTTGTGCAGATGATTTCAATCAAGCATTTAAATGTATCCATAAATTGCATTTATTTTGTACAGATTCAACATTCAAAAAGTTGGTACAGAAATGTATACCATTATACCATTTTTGACAATATTTTATCTTAAAAATGATAATTTAACAATGCAATGTTCTTGTAAAGGCCATTTAAAAGGGAACCAACAGTTTTAAACAGAGAGGAGGTTAGGAATAAAGTGTGAGCAGTGCTTTCGGTTTGTTTAGCGCTTTCAACACTGACCAGAATACATAGTGCCATGCGGCCGAGGTTAAGTATTTTTAACTGAAAGTCAACCAGTGTTGAGTTTCACAGCTCCAATCCTGACAAGCAGCAGGCGCCAGCCATGCCCCTCTCAATGCCTTCCATCAGAACCATCACAAAAATTGTGGCAAGGCAACCGTCTGAGAAGTACAAAGTATCTCCACACGTAAAAACCACAAAAACTACAGCCTTTCACTTTTTGCACACACTCAATAGGGTAGTAACAGACAGACTTTCCACAACTCCCAATGATAACCTTTCATTATAGAACATGTGCATTTTTGCTCCTTTTACCGGTTGATGTGAAGACAGTGAATATAATGGGGATCTAGATAATTAAGTTGATTGTTTGAAAGAACAGTTTGCCATAAGAGCGCTTAAAGGCTTGAGCATGAAATGCTTCCTGCACACAAAATAACACACCCATACAGTAGAGAACTCCACTTCTACTTGTGCACCAAGAATTGGATGTGTGCAAAAGTTGACATTATGCCAAAGAAGGCTCTCCAAAGGGTTTAGATCAAAAGGTCTGGTCGTCATTACAGTTGTCAGTCCAATGGCCAAAAGCCTCACAGATGTCACAATAAGCCCTCTCGTCATCCTTACTGCCGTGGTAGGTGGTGTGGGGTGGGGAGTCCGGTATCTGCATTTGAGTGGGACAGTCCTCTGTATCATGGAGGTCAAAGCAGTCACAGATGTCGCAGAAGAGCCTTGGTGGTACCTTCTTTTTAGAGGGGCCTTTGTTCAAACTGCTGAAGAGAGAATGGGTTTCATAAAGGGTAAATGCATGAGTACGTACAAAACACAAGTGCTTAATGCGGTTGGACGAGCACAATGATGACATGCTGAGTCATGGCTCTCGACTAACTACACGACATACAAAACATACATATTTAATTGAGTGTTTAAAATAATCTTGCTGCATGGGAAAAGGCTCACCTGTCATAGTTGTCAAGCTCGCTGGCATTATTTCCATTGAGGGCAGCCTCTGCCATCTTTTCCAACTTGCCCTTAAGGTCCTCATTTTTCTTCTGCAGGTCCACGATAACAGAGTTCAGGAAGTCAATCTGCCCAGAAAATAAGGGATATCACCGATGGCCAAATGGTCCTTTATGATCATGTGACATGAACTGTAGCTATGTTTGGATAATGGCAAAAGTAAACCCTGAACAGGTAATCTAACAGCATCTACATCTGAGTGAAGGTTAAATCCCACCAGTGGTTAGTAGCTCTACCCAACACAACCTGCCAAAAAAGTGAATGAAAACCATCAACAACGTGCTTTGACAGTGACTGTAAAGAAAACAAACCAGACATCCTGCCTCAGCAATGGTAAGGAGTGCAACACTAAGTCTAACAATGAGAAATCAAGGCATGTTGATTTGTTGGAAATCATAACTTAAGCACATTTCCTTAATAAATATATTATGGTATTTTTGTAACCCCTGAAGCAGGGATTCCCAACTCCAAGGGCACCAATGTCTCATGGGTGGTGTCATCTATCTATGACAGAAAACCCACATGATTTTGGAAGAAACTAAAATGCCAGAAGACAGGGCTGATCAAGATACATTAAACATTTTCCCTGATGACATTCAGAAGCGAAGATGACATCTGAGCAGAGTCAAGGAAAATATTTTGGAACATAATGACAAAATTGAACAAATCATGCCCACCCCTGGGAAAAAATGAAGAGACCACTGCAGAAGTATCAGTTTCTCTGGTTATACTCTTAATACGTATGTTTGAGTAAAATGAACATATTGTTTTATTCTATAAACTACTGACAACATTACTGTCCAGCTGGAAAAAAACAATTCTCAGATTTGGGGAAAATTGTCTGAGCAGACAAAGCTGGTGTTCTTCCAGGATAACCTTGTACTTGGCTTGATTCATGTATACTTCACAAAGACAAATCTGCTCGATTCAGGCCTTGCTGAAGCATCCCCAGATCACCACTGATCCTCAAACAAATGTCACAGTGGAGTGAGACACTGTTGCTTGTAGGCTTCTCCAGGTCTCAGTCTAACCATTAGACAACCAGGTGTCAGGCAAAGCTGAAAATGCTACTTGTTAGAGAAGACTACCTTACTCCATTCCTCTACAGTCCAATCCTTATGTTTTTTTGCAAACTTCAGGTTGGCTCTTTACTTCTTATTGATGAAGGGCTTTTTTCTAGCTTTGCACGACTTCAGCCCTGCCTCTAGGAGCCTGTTTCGTACTCGCCGTGCACTTCACCCCAGCTGCTGTTTGCCATTCTTTTTGTGGTCACACGATGAAATCCTCTGGTTGTTGAGTGACATTTGAATGAGTTGACGGTCTCAGTGGACAGTCATTTTCACCCTCTGCCAGTCTGTAGCTTTGCTGCCCCCAATGTCTGTGGCTTGACCTTGTTCTAATGAATCGCCGTCTTTTCAGGATGGAAGCAACCTGACGCTCACTGTATCCCTCTGCCAGTAAAGCCAGAATTTAACCCCTTTAACACCTTTTGTCATGCCGAATGGTAATTTTTTATTCAGATGACCTTTGAGGTACTACTTGCAGTTTTTTTTCCATCCAGCTGGTCCAATTGCAAGAGGATAGTGATGACCACAGCAGTGGATTTCATTATTTTCCCTGTTGAATTAAATTTAGTTCAGGTAGTCACCTAATCAATACCTCATTAAGTAAAATGAGGTGTGCCTGTGTTGGAATTTAACAGACACTGGATTGGAATGGCTGCAGAGATGCTGATTAAAGAAACATTTGGAGTGGTCTCTTAATTTTTTCCAGAGCTGTATATACGTCTATACACACAGACATATACAGTGAGGGGGGGGGGGGGAATTAGGTTTATTTGAACAGTAAGAGACAGAATAACAACTAAAACAAATCCAGAAAAAAAACATGTCAATAATGTTATAAATTGATTTGCGTTTTAATGAGGGAAATATGTATTTGACCCCTCTGCAAAACATGACTTAGTACTTGGTGGCAAATCCCTTGTAGGCAATCAGAGGTCAGAAGTTTCTTGTAGTGGGCCACCAGGTTTGCACACATCTCAGGAGGGATTTTATCCCACTCTGCAGATTTTCTCCAAGTCATTAAGGTTGAGGCTGATGTTTGGCAACTCGAAACATCAGCTCCCTCCACAGATTTTCTATGGGATTAAGATCTGAAGACTGGCTAGGACACCCCAGGACCTTAAATGTGCTTCTGGACCCACTCCTTTGTTGCCTTGGCCATGTGTTTTGGCTCATTGTCATGCAGGAATACCCATCCATGACCCATTCAATGCCCTGGCTGAGGGAAGGAGGTTCTCAACCAAGATGATGGTACATGGCCCCGTCCATCGTTCCTTTGATGCGGTGAAGTTGTCCTGTCCCCTTAGCAGAAAAACAACCCCAAAGCATAATGTTTCCACCTCCATGTTTGACAGTGGGGATGGTGTTCTTGGGGTCGCATTCCTCCTCCTACAAACACAGCGAGTTGATGACAAAGAGCTAAATTTTGGTCTCATCTGACCACAACACATTCACACAGTACTCTGAATTTTTCAGATGTACATGTGCTTTTCTCAGCTCGTTACTTGTATAAAAGACACCTGGGAGCAAGACATCTTTTTGATTGAGAGGGGATCAAATATTTATTTACCTCATTAACATGCAAATCAATTTATAACATTTTTGACATGCGTTTCTCTGGATTTTGTTGTTGTTCTGTCACTCCTTGTTCAAATAAACCAAATAATAAAATTATAGACAGATCGTTTCTTTGTCAGTGGGCAAACGTACAAAATCAGCAGGGGATCAAATAATCTTTCCCCCTCACTGAATATATGCCAGGTGGAAAAAAGTTGGGAACCCTGCCCTAAAGGTTGCAATAATATGTTTACTGTAAACATCAGGATTAAAGACTGAATCCTCCTCAGGAGACGACCAAACAATAAACAGACAACCAAACTTACAGGAATTATTATCCAGAACACAAAACAGCACATACAGAACAAGAACTCTACAGACAAACAGACATGCATGAGTAGAGCTAATGAAAAACATGAACAAACCGCTGCCTGATTTTCACGAAGCATTGCCAACATCAGAGACAGAGGAGGTAAATGAAAGAGAGGGAAGAAACAAGAGATCAAAATTAGGACCCACTTAATGCCAAAGAACTGACTTTAGTCATTACTGACAGATGAGACCAAAGAGAAAATTGTTGGAAGGCAGTACAGATTGATTACAGTGAAAAACCTCTGACAACCCAACAAAAAGCCCTGCACTAAGTTAAGGTATGCAACAAACTTCAGACCTGACAACCCTGAGACACTATTACAAGTAGTAATTCAGCTCAGACATGTGTATCACAGCACCTCAGAATCTACAGGAAGTCAACCCTGCCATTGTATTTGGTTCAATAGTTAAACGGATTCATAGATTTAATGGTAAGAAAACATCAGCATTTTCTTATTTCATACATTTGGTTTCCATTAATGACAACTGAAATTATAAATCTACTTCATAATATTTACCTCATAATGTACTGCATATAATATCAAGCACCATCTTTATATAAAATTATTCAAAATATTGAATGTTTAACTTTTATTTGAAATGCAGATGTGAATTACTTGATGATAAAAGACTATGGCCTATGTCCAAATTGTAAATGCACAGTATGTACAAGGGCGGAGCATTAATTACAAGAGACATGGCTGTGTCTCCTGGCACCTTCCCAACAATTTTTGGAAGGTAGCCTAAGCCTACAGGTATGTGTTCGTCTTTCCTGTCAGTCACCCACAGATCCTCATTCTACATCATTGGTCCCAGTCTCACTACCCGCTTGCTGTTCCCCACTAACGGCGTGAAACATTGCTGCACTTTAGTTAAGTGTTGTATCATGAACAACACTCATTAAAGTAAGCTTGAGAGTCGTAAACACATTGGTAATATAAATTAGAACGAAATCTGTATTAGTAACTTTACCATGGTTGAATAAAAGCTGTAAAGTTAGCTGGTTAATTGTTTCTAGCAAAACACAAAAAGATGGTATGATGTTGATTAATGCGTGACATAATTATATTTTGAGAAGCAATCACATGACGTAGTATTACAGTTCGGGAAGAAATTAAGAGACCAGTGCAACCTTTTCTCTCCTTTCCAAAAAAGTTGAAAAGGAAAGTTTTGAATAAGGAACAGAAGCGTTCAATTTGCAGTGGTCTCTTAATATTTACCCATCTGTTCCTCACTCAGAAGCTTCGTTTTCAACTTGTTTGGATAGGAAAGAAAAAGGCGCAGTGGTATTATTTTTTTGCGGACATAATAACACGTACAAGTACAGGCAACTAGTTCACTACACTAAACCTACTTGCAGTACGTTATATAGTATGCAATTGGAGATTCATCAGACACTGTCCGTACAATAGGTGCCCACTATGTCCGGGAGAAAAGGCTGAACACTAACAGTTGTAGCCAAACTGACAAAAAATGTAAGACCTATGGAGAAACATCTTCCAGACCTCCCACAGATGTGGGGTTAAAGTGTAAACAAAGAACTAGTAAGTCAATAAAAAAAATAAGAAAATAAAAACAAGAAGCACTGCAAGCAAAGAGGGACTTCTAGACAAAATAGATTGTGGTTGATAGTGTAGTTTTTGAAAAAACATTTTGTTCTCAAAATGTTTTATTAAATATTAAATTCTAAAAACTTTTGTTTTACTGTGAAACCTAATTTCTGCTTTTCGAACACTATTTTTGATTGAAAAGAAAAAAAATATTTAATTGACTGTGAACTGCAAAATCACCCGCAGCCTTCAAAACATAACACCCAAACCGGTAAAACACTAACTGTAAATTGGCCGGCCCAAGGCCATTTATGTCAGCACACTGTCATTAAAAATAGCACAGTTCATGGGAATCCACCCCATCGGGCAACACTCATCACAATAAGCCAGGGTCGAGAGGGAAAGGAACCTGAGATCCCCCCCATTCTGCCCGAATTCTCAGATCCAATGTTAAATGATGAAAATAAATACACTGACCAATAGAATATTATTTTTGTGTATTCATTAGTATTTCATAGCAGGATCATTTGATATGAATTTGCATATATACTATGCATAATGTCTACAGGTTTTCAGGTCTGAAACTTTTGGGAGCGCCATTGAATGTGTAAATTCCGTTTTTTGAAAGTTAATTTATTGTGTAGTATCACAGCCCAATTCTGATAAACTGCTTCACAAACCAATCGCCAGAGGTTCTACAGTGATTTTAAATAAAGTATGTCTACACTACCAGCCATGTAATGGGCAGACTTCGACATCAGTTTCAGCACAGTCCCAATTGCCATTTTATAATAAAATTACATTAATTCAGAAGCAAATTCCTAACTTGAGTTTCCATGATTGTGATATGCTTAACATACATACTGAAAAATATGATTTAACACTGTACATGAAAATGTTTACAATAGCATACAAAAGCGGTGTTCTATCCAATGAGTTCAGCTAAAATTGAGCCAGTACATTCATGTATACCTGACTCTCTGTAGTAACCTTGTCCTCCCTCAGTTGGTCACAAGCGGCATCATCTGAAAGAAGGACATGCATATTAAAAATTCTGTGACAGTGGAGTTCAAGATTTAGACAAGTTTTGACATCCCAGGAATACCAGAGGGGCCGGAAACAGCATCCTGTCCACCTGCAAGGCTCTTCTCCAGGTTCTGAACATGCTGCTGCAGTCGCGCCTTGTCCTTTTCCAGAGACTGTACTGTAGACTTCAGTGTCATTGCTGTGGCGCTCTCTGCACGTAGCAGTGATAACTAAAAAGAGGGGAGAAATGCAATATTTGAATGAAATATACATTATACCAGTGCTGCAACAACAAATCGATTAAAAGAGATACCATTGATACTAAAAATAGGAAAAAACATCCCCAGACAACTTCAATTTGCTGAATTATAGGGATATTTATGTAGCTCAGGCTATAAATCAGATTTTATTTTAAGCTGTCTGTTATGATTTGTTGCCATGTCTAACCGCTCCTTAGTCCTAACTGTGACTGAAAGAACTGCAACAAGTTAAAGCATACTTGTAATATTTTATCATACATAATAATATAGAAAACAACAAAATGCCATCAACAGTTAACCTTTCAAATTTCAGATCATTAAGATATGTTTTTTATTCACAATTTAGAATTGTATATCTGAAAAAGGAGCCTAATGTGTGTATGCCTTCATGATAAAGCATCATGACAGACTTCAAAGTACATTATATACATTTTAGAATATTTTCTTTCAGAAGAGGACGGCAATAATTCACAACTACAGGAAAACAAACTTTCTCCTAGAAAACAAACTCGAAAGAGCTTCTGTTGTAGTAAAACTACTCAAATATTTTGTGGCTTGGAAATAATACCAGGAAGACAGTAAATGAGGCATTTGAAGTAAAACGTCTAGAAATGGGGAGAACAATTCTCACCTCACTCGTCAGAGTCTCCAGCTCCTGATCCTTATTGGAGCATTTATGAATGCACTTCTGGAGGGTGGCTTTCTCTTCCTCTAACTGAGTCTTTAAAATGGTCTCTCTGTCAAGGACAACAAACAGATCGTCATGAGAGTTTAAAGATGAATTCTGTCATTTTTAGTCAATGGATGTAGAAATAAACCTCTCCCCTCTAAGTTAATTTGACTAAATTAATGGAATTATTAGGGCCAGCTGTTGAATACCTTGGTAAATAATAAGGCCTGATTTGATCTGATTGAAGTCTATTGAAAAGGCAACAATGGTATAAAACTTGAGAACAAAGGAAAGACATTTACACTAACGACAAAATGACTTGAAATGCATCTCAAGAAATGTCAATGCATATTGGAGATATGAAGAAAAGAGGGATTACTTTATGGAAGGGATCAAGTCCCTGTAAACATACTAAGGTAACACTATGTAACAATGTGTTATGACATACCGGAAGGCATTATTGGGCAAGCTTAAAAAGGCAAGAGAGAAACGTTAGCAGACAGAGCATGTAGGATTGAAAACAATCAGAACATTTTACATGAATGAAGCTGAAATTGGTGCAAAGATCCATTCTTAAATGCAGAAATGCTAAGAAATTCGTCTTCCAGAGTATAAAACATGAAAGATAATTTGACACTCGGGATGGATATTAAACAGCCTTATAGATATTGCCAGCAAGCTTCTCACCTATGTTTGATTTCTTGCAACTGTTTATTGAGTATGGATTGCTGAGCTTCAAACTACGAAAAAACAAACAAAAACACATTATGGAATTAAATATCTTAATTGGACCATTGCTGTAATCAAATGCAACACATTCTTAAATATGGTAAGGATGGTACCTTCTGTCGGTCAGTGGTCTCCCTGCTGCTGAGCTCATTGGTCAATTTGGTGTTCTCCTGCTGTAAGGTTACCAAGGACTGGGACTTCAATAAGGCAGCATTCTTCAGTTCCTCACTACACACAAACACACATATAACAATACAAATGCGCTGAGGTTTTGGGACTCCGTGGAGGAAAGTAACAAGGCCGAATGGAATGAAGACAATAAAAGTTGTCATTAGCCAGTGAATGGAGTTGGCGGAAGGTCACGCTGCTGCAACTATGGTAGGGATTATGCTTCAGACTACTGGGAATAACCAGTGAGATGATTGGCGTTGAAGAAAGTTTGGTACATGGAGGCAGTGCAAGAGCACCAAAGGAAAATCACCAGCGCCAAAATGATAAGAATAGAAAATAAATTGAATTTCAAATACTCTCCAATCTGTTTCAATACTTGGAGCACAATCACATTACTGAATATGAACAGTGCATGGCTCAAAAAAAATAAGACTGACAAGTGCCCAGCAACAAGTGCCTGCATAAACAGGTGTTGATAACAAACATTTCTAAAAGCTACACATTCTGAAAAGGATTCAGAAATAACGGATGCCATTTGTTACTACATCACGTAGGATATGGCTCCCATAGCTACAGCAGAGCGCTGTTTGTTAAAACTAACACCTTGTTAAAACTCCTGACAGAAGATGCACCGTGCAATCACGCCAATATTCTTCCTAAACTGCGCTGTAAACTGCGCTGCCCAACATGTACAAAACATGTTGTGAAAACATAGCTGTTGAACTGAAATCTGTTCCACACTTTGCAGCCACACCCGATCCCATGTGACTTCTGATAACTTGAGCCTTTCTTTGAACTACATGGGCCTGAGAGATATGCTTTCTGTTTGGGAACTCAAGGAAGAGAACTTTGTGGCCATAAAATTAACTACCACAGCTATGCCGAAGATACTAAAATATATATGGCTCTCGAACCTTATGACAACAGCTCAATAGATTCTGTGTCACTGTAAAGAGCACATAAATACCTGGATGAACCAAAATTGTCTACAATTAAACCAAGAAATAACTGAGATCGTGTTTGGCAACAAAAATAAAAGAACAAGTATTAGTAAAGAGCTGGATTCTAGAGCCCTTAAAACAGGGATCAAGGGCATAATCTTGGGGTTCTGACAGACTCAGACCTCACATTTAACATTCATCAAATTGGTCACCAAAACAGCATCCTATCATGTAAAAACATATAGCCAGAATCAAAGGCCTGGTGTCCCAAAAAGACCAAGAGAAGCGCATCGATGCTTTTATCTCTAGTAGGGTTGACTACTGTAATGGCCTCTTAACTGGACTCCCCAAAAAGACTGCAAAACAACTGCAGCTCATTCAGAATAGATTTTAAAGTTGTGCTTTCAGTTTATAAATCTCTGAATGGTTTAGGACCCACATACATTTCTGATATATTTGAAGAATATAAACCGAGCAGGGCTCTAAGATCCATGGACTCAGGTCAGCTAGTAGACCCCAGAGTCCAAACTAAACATGGAGAGGCTGCGTTTAGCAGTTATGCTAAAACTGCTAAACTGGAAAAAAAAGATCTTAGACATGCAACAAACATGTACATTTTAAAATCCAGGTTAAAAACGCTTCACGTTTCACGTGCAGATGACGGAGCTTAAACTCCCTAAACTTAGCCGCACTGTTTAGTCTTAGAGCTTTTATAGCTTCTTGTTTTCATCACGTTTTATTTTGTTTTATTATTATGCTGTATTTGATATTTCTCTTGATTTATTGTTATTAAATGTATATTTTGCCATCTTTTACCAATCATAACGCAAGTTCTGGTGCCACATTTCATCTGTGAAATGTGGTGGAGCAAGTACTGTGGCTTGGTTGTTTATGGCTGAAAGAATCTTTGAATTGAAACCAATTTGAACATGTAATTCTCTTGCTAAAGAAAACACTTAAGGCAATGAAAAACTAACTTCAACAGAAGATGGCTACAGTACTGGCTTGTCAGAGCTAGAAACGTGATCACCTGATACCTCAGGCATATACTGAATGCAAAAGGTATGCAACTAAATACCAAAACTAAGTGCTTAATTTTTACCTAATATGAGTAGTAAGGGGACTACACACAACAAATGTCATTTAAAAAATGGTGAAACCAACATTTAAACATATTCAATTGAATAAAAACTAACTTTCACCTCATACCTTGTGTTTGTATTTGTTATAAAAAATCCAAACCTTTTGTGTATAGAGCCAAGCAGGGATTGTAGATATTGTATGCTGAATACAATTATCATAGAGGTCTGCATCCCTACAATTGTTATCTTCGATAATCAAGCACTGATTAAATATTGATATGCACACACCTCACACATCAATACCTATACTCACATCTCCTGGGACATGCTGCTGATTTTCTGGTTTCCCAAGCTCCACTGCTCCCTAGACAGTTTGAGCTCTTCCTGGAGTTTGGAATTCTGTTGTTTCAAGGCATCGAGCTGGGCAATAAAGCAAAAAAAAAAATACTACAACTACCGTATTCAACAAATTGTTTGAATCCTAACTTACATTTGTCCAAATCAGATTATTAGATACATCTGGTCACTAAATACAGTCAGTGAGTAACATGGTTGTAGTTGTCTATACAAAACAGGCAGAGGCATTCAGTCACATTTTGAAGAAACGTGAGGATGGGCAGAACATGGGACTGAGCGTGGTAATATTGCCTTTGTCATGCAAACGGGTTCCAGTATCTCCGAATCACCGACCTTCTGAAAACGTTGTTGATCAGAGATCGAAGCGGAATGGGAACAATCATGCTAGCTACGATACAGTAACAAAGCCATTGTTCCACTGCCAACCAGTTTCAACTATCACCATAACATACTTATGCTCCATCATGCTCGAACAAACATACTCAATGTCTCTGACCCACCTGATCGGTCATGTCCTGCTTTGAACTCCTTAACTCATCAAGCAAAGAATGGGTGTCACTCTTTTCATGCAGCAGTCGATCCTTCTCTTTAATCAACTGCTCCATGGCCACTGCAGTCTTCCCTGAGGATTCTGCAGCCTAGATAATGATAGAAGGGACATGTCAACCATACATACATATATCTAGCTAGAAATACCTGTAACTTGAATAAGAGTAAACGGCAAACCCCAGTGCCCAGTGATTAACATTTTTTTTATAGAGGACAAATTGAAGAGATCACTACTTACATATTCTCATTTCGTGCAGATTGTGTTTGCATGCTTTGCATGTCAGTCATACAATTATACAAATCATTCCAAACTACATTGATACAAACAGGAAATGAGGAAAGATATACCTCAATTACTATGCAACTGAAATAAGTCTCAGGCATAATTGCAATGCCCAAATCTAGATTACATTAGGTAACAGAAAATGTGGCATAAGTATCGCTGAAGGAATTAAAGGCAAAAATGAAAAGATATACGAGTAGTGGAAAACTAATGGTATCCTGTGGCCTGAGAATGAACATTTGTAGTAACATACTATAGCCTGAACCAATCAATCGAAATACTTTTCAGTATTTGTATTCTCACCATCTCAAACCAGCTTCTTAGCCTACAGGAATCTACATTTCATTAATCAACATTTACAGTGGAATTAAAAAAAGATAGAGCAGTTAGTAAAAGAAATTAAACAAAATGTTAAAAAGGTGACCAAACCAGCATGCAGTGAGGCTAAAACAAGACTAGTCATCTCAACCTGAGGGTTAGTTACAAGGTTTGTTAGTAGTAGAGTACCTCAAGCAGCTGACAAAGAGTGGTTTTGAGTTGATTCTCAAGCTGGGTGACTTGCTGGGTGGATCTGTCCCTTTCCAAGATCACTGCATCCTTCTGGACCTTCAGGTCTTCCAGGATGGTAACAATTTCTTCCTGGGCCTTGGCAGAAACAAGTGCCTCCTCAACAGAGACTTTGTGCTGTCTCTCTATCACAGCTTTCTCAGCTTGCAGGGCCTGAACATTTTCCTCAAGCTGTGCCTGGATAGCTTTTAAGTTTGTTACCTCCTCCAGGTGCCTTGAGAGTTCCACATTGCTACTTTCTTGGCTGCAACGGAGGGAGCAAAGGTTTTGCTCCAGCTTGGACTTTATAGCTAGGAGGTCCAACTTCTCATTAGCCATGGAGGAGACCTCTTTGCCAAGATCCTCCAGTTTGGCAGACATTTGCTTTCGGTCTTCAGCCAAGATATCCTTTTCCAGTACTTCTTTCTTCAGCTGTGTCTTTAAGTTTTCTACCTCCCTTGCCAATAACTTTCTCTCTTCTCCAATATCCTTAAGGATGGTGGACATTTCATCAATGGATTTTTCTCCAGTGACAGATTTCTGAGTGAGGTCCTGCACTATGGTTTGCATCTGGGCATTCTCCTCAAGTAAACCATTTCTCTCACCTAACAATCCAATGTGAACGGTCTTAAGTTCCTCTAATTGACATTGCAAACTATTTCTCTCAGTTATCATTTTGTCTCGTTCACCACAAGCAAAGTCAATGCTCTTGTTAAGCTCTTTCTGATGGGAGAGCAGGATATCACACTCTTTCCGTAGGGTATCACGTTGCTGGGTGAGTTCCAAACACATCTGTTCAGAGAGGCCTTTAAGTTTATGATTCTCCTCTGAAAGTTCAGTTTTGCTTTTTTCAATGTCCTCTTTCTCACATACATGCTGCTGTAGCTGTACCAGTAGATCAGCATTTTCTTTTTTTAAGGAAACTCTCTCAACCTCCAACTTTTTAATTTTCTGTGCTGACTCCTCAAGCAAGGACGAAAGGTTGGAATTACCTTGCTTCAGATCATCAATGGCCTTGGAGGAGATTTCTAGCTGTTCCTTCATATCTTGGATTTCCTCTGCTAGCTTATCACACATTTTTGTTTGAGAAACTTTGTCAAGGACCTCCTTTGTGTGCTTTTCTTCAAGTTCTTCATTTTGATGAACCAAGCAGTCACACTCCATTTTCTGCTGTTCTAGTGTCAATTCTATAGCAATCTTCTCTTTCCGTAAGGAGTTCAATAACTTTTCTGTCTCTGAATTCTGGAGACAAAGTGCTTCCTTTTCCTTATCAAAAGATGCCAACATCTCTGTGACTTTCTGCTTAGAAGTAGCAACTTCCTCGGTAGAAAGTCGAAGCTTCTCCTTTAACTCTTTTATCTCCTTGAGAAGTTCATCTTTCTCAGAACAAACCTTTCGCTGGGCAGCCAGCAGGTCCTCTTTCTCCTGCATGAGTTGAAGCCTCTCAGAGTCAGTAACTTCACTGGTGGTCTTGGACTCCTCCAGCATCTTGGCCAGACTCAATTTCGAAGCATGGAGCTCAGTGTTGTCACGAACAGACTTCTCAAGATTCTTCTGGGTGATACTCAGCTGATGCTGAAGATCTGCATTTATGGCTTGGAGAGCCTCTTTGTCAGAAATGGCAGCATTCATTTGAGCAGACATCTGCACTTTATCATTGCCGAGGGTCTCTGACTGGGCTTGCAGCTGAGTGTTTTTCACACAGAGATCTTCCTTTTCCAAACTCAAGGTCTGACACCTCGCTTTCAACTCTACATTTTTTGCGTCAAGGGATTTCTTAGCATTTCTTGCTGCATCTCTCTCACACAGAAGGCTATTCTTCTCAGAGATCAGCTTCTCTCTGCTTTGCTTTAACTCTTCTTGGAGCTTGTTCCGCTCATCACAGGTCTTCTCATAGATATCTGTTAATTGCTTCCTCTTAGTTTCCTGTTGCTGGATCTCCTGTTCTAACTTCAAGAGGAAGTCCTGCTTCTCTGCATTTTTCCTTAGAAGCTCTTCAATTCGTGACTGATGGTCAGCTTCAGATTGACTAAGGCCTTTGTTTGTGACCTGTGCCTCCTCAAGAGCAACTCTGAGCTTCGCTAACTCTCTGGATAGACAGGCCTTCTCTCCATCCAACAGACAGTTGGTGATTAAAAGGTCCTCCTGTGCTTTTTTAAGCTTGTCCCTCAATGTAATAAGTTCTTCAATCTTACCCGAGAGATCCTTGTGACTGGCTTCTGAGGCAGAGAGTTTTGCCTGATGTTCTGAAAGTTGCTTCTCAAGCATTCCCCTCTGTGCTTGGAGAGCCAAGCTTTCCTTAGACTTATTCTCAAGTTCAGATATTTGCTTCCCCAGGTCTGTGGACAATCGTTCAACATGCTGCTTGGAGGAGTCGAGCTCAGCAGAAAGAAACTGAGGGAATAAAGTTGAAAGACAAAAAGGGGCATTTAAAGGGAAAAGTAACAAAGTCAAGCAAATGAGCAAAATGTAATAAAACGCAAATGGGAAAGGTTAAGCCGTTGCAAGCGTAAAAACAATAGCTGGTGAAAGGGGAAACCAAAGAAATTAAAGCTGACACCACCATAACAACATTGAAAGGCTATAAAGTGTATGTGACAGTCTAAAAATAGTACAAATGTAATAGCATGATTTTTCAAAATGTTCACAAAAAGGAATAAAACACATTTGTAATATACACTACAGCCATTTGTTAAAAACAATTGTACTTTCTTTTAAGTTAAAACATTTCCAGGCATTTGGTTTCCCCCCCCCATCTTTCACAAAAACGTATTCAAGCATTCAAATTTGACAGCTCTGCATGTTTAAGAATATTTTTATGTTATATTAACAAATGATCGATTAACCTTTCCACAATGTCAGCCTTCTTGCATTTTAAAAAATAAGGCAAAATGGATGTTTGAAAACTCTGAAGGCATATAATGTTAATGCCAAGACACCAGTTTTCAAGCACCAATAGAAATCCCTGAATGACTATGGCCAGAACTTACGCATTATGTTAAATACATTTAGCAAAATGTTCAGTATTTCAATTTATAAATATCAATCTAAAAAAATGACCATTGATTGTAGAATTATTATACTCCTTTACACTGTAAGAGGCTTGTTTTGTGTTCTTGGTATGTCTTGTACATACCATGTCACCAGACAGAAAATTCACTCAAAGAAAATACATCCCAGCGCAATGGGGCAATCGGAGGCACCAACCCACATCCCACTGACATCGGAGGCACCAATCCTGGACAGTACAGAGATTATACAGTGACCGGTGGCACTGTCTCGATGCCACGACTGGGGTAACAACCCACGTCGCAATCACACGGCTATACCGAGATGTAGGTACTACCACGCCAGGGCAGAATTTTCTTTTGAACCTTACCACCCGACAGCATGTTATTGTTTATTAAGTCAGAAACACTTGTAGTGTTCATTTTCAAGTCACGGGTTAACACATGGCACGGGAACTGAAAAATGTAAGGTGATATTGTTTTCATAATAGTAAGAACAACAAATACATTTCTTTCTTAAGTATAAAACCCCCAAAACATATTTGGTTAAACCCCCTTTCAATAACAGCTTTAAGTTGTTTTTGGGTAACAATATCAGTTTGCACCAGCCTAGGAATTTCATAATTTTAAGGGCAAAACCATTTGGCTTTCAGTGTCACAAACATTTTTAGGGCACAAAGGCCACACTGCCAGGGCACAGGGGCCATTGAGTGAAAAATCACGATTTGGTGCTTACAAATAAACTTGAATTACTGATAAGAAAAGAAACATGCATGACATACACTATTCACTTTAATATCATTTTTCAAATAATATCTTATTCTAACTGATGTTTTTCCCACATTAAAGGTAAAATTATGTTTTCATCTTTGGAATTTCTACCCCTTCCTTCAAAATGTATAGATTCTGGAATCTGTTTCATCTCAGAAGTTTTAGTTGGAAGCATTCACATGACGACAACAAACAGGCACCACTATTCCTTATGGAAAGTAGTTGGGAATAAACTTGAAAAACATTATCCATAATTATAAAGTGATCAAAAGTGGAATCTTTGTGGTCTCGATAATGATCTGGCGAGTGCTCACCTGAACCTTGTCTTTAAATGGCTGCAGCTCGGCTACCAGTCTCTCCAGTTCCTGGGCCTTGTCCCTGGAGACATTCAGCTCATGCATAGACTTGTCAGCCAGACTCTGCAGTTCTTGGAGTTGTCTGGCATGGTGCTCTGAAGCCTCAGACAGGGCCTTCTGCTGGGAGGTCTGCAGCACCATGGCCTGGGCCTCACCCTGCTGCAAACTCTTCTCCTAGAAGAAAAACAATGATGGTTAATGTAACTAATATCATACATTGGCAATGTAATTAGGGGACAGTAATGTATTATGTGATTGGAAGAGAGAAATCAAAGTACACATCTGAGGTGAAACATGCGGTTTATGACTTCCATTTTCTTTTTTTGACTTACCAGTTGTGTGATCTTTTCCTGAAGGTTCTTGAGCTGACCCTGATGCTCTTCCTCAGCATTCGTCAGGTCCCGCTCCTTCCGGGCCACTTCTTGTTGTAGTTGCTCCTCAGAATACGCCGCCCGATCTTTCTCTATTACAAGTTGAGTCTGCAACTCTTCAAAAAGCCTAAAGACACCAGAGTGTCAGTCTTTGACAAAATGAAATAAAATCTCTGTATGCAACAAAATCCAATTTTTGAAGGCCAACTAGACAAATCCAACACACACACACACACACACACACACACACACACACACACACACACACACACACACACACACACTCCTCAACTAGACAAATAAATTCCGCAAACAATTCTTAGTAGTTGTATAACCTAAACTTCCTGAATTACAGCAAAAGTAAGTACCTATAAGGTCTGAAGCCTGGTGGTTTTCTGTTCTACCTGACCTTATCATTAATTGCATTACTGCAAAATCTCAATCATTTCCAGAGTTTGCCATGTTTAAAACTGAGTGGAACTGGCGTTGAGGTCAAGAGTAAGAATAGTTCCATTTCATTCAATTGTACCTTTCTTTCTTAGTGAGTTCTTCATTCATTTTGGTGAGCTGTGCTGAACTGTCACCTGAGGATTTCATCATATCAGAGATGTCATTTTGCAGCTTGGCCTTGTCACTTGTGAGTTGCTCAAGCCTCTCCTCTCCAGCCTTCAACTTCCTCTCCATCCCTAAGGGAATTTGAGTCATAGGTTATTAGCCTCAGTCCACATACACAGCACACATACAGAGCTGAAATGCCACAGAAACATCAGTAATCAGAAATATTCTCTAGAGTTATACTTAAAAAAAGTTGTGGTGCTGATTAATGATTATTTGCTGAAAAGTTAGTTTTGATTCAGTCCTAACTAGGTTTACAAAGGAGAAACACTACAACAACCAAACCCTCCAGATTTGCAGGCTCCTGCCTGCCATAGGTTACATTACTAAATGGACAAAGAGAGAATGTTCACATGCAGCTGTGTAATGCAGGTTAAGAATACACAGGCTACTGACCTGTCAGCTGGCTTCTAAGAGCCTCTGATTCAGAGGATAGCAACGTGTACTGCTCATCTTTTTGGCCTAGCTTCTGAAGCAACTCTGAAAGACAGAATTTAGACGGTATCAGTATGTATCCCTCAACATAACAGCTCAATGCAGCACATAAAAACATACTGTATAATGCTTGGCCCTGCGGACCAATACAATAATTTATATTTTGCATTGCATTGTTAATCATTAAATATACAAATAAGGCAACATTTCTTACCAGAGAAACATGGTCAAAGTAAATATTTACCTTGTATGGTTTGTGTGGACTTGGTGAGATCATCTGCGCTTTCTGACAGTTTTGATTTCTGAGGAAATAAAACTTTAATGAAGACATCTGTAAATACCTTTAGTGAGAACTTTTCCAAGACAAACCTAAAAGAACGTGAGAAAAATAATGAATAATGCGTTCTTTCAAGGTATAGTAAATATATGTCTAGCAATAGGAAGATCCATTTTGGTTTTCCTGGGAATAAAAAAATTCAATGCTATACTTTTCCTTACCTGAGCTTACCTCAAGGGCTCCTCTCCCAGTCATGAAAGCCCACCCTTTCCCATTCTAACCCTCTCACCATACCACATTAAAGGGATAGCTTGTCCAAAAATCACTCCCAGGTGGTCCTTCAGGCAGTCTTTTTTTAAACAAACCATTATTCAGCACTGTCTCACTCAGTAATTTGTGTAATTAGCATCATACAAATTCATGAAACCATATGCACCACTATCACAAAGCTGCATTGAAAGAGGAAAACGATTCCAAAACCCCCCAAACTAAAATTATTTTACATTTTCACAATACAATGCTAAATTCATTTAAAAGAGTACTTCCTGTGATTACTGGTCAGTTTTTTTCACAATTGTATCAATCCACATGTTTGTTCAGAAAGAGTAAGTTTATACACTTTATACGAAAATTAGTATTCGCTGGCTAGAAAGCAAGTTATCCTTTTCGTCTTTGATATTCACCTCAGACAGTCACATTGGCAATGGTAAACATGCCAATTCTCAACCCTTGCACAGAATATCTGGCGGAAATGTTTATTTGTGTATTACAACATAGGAATCGCAAGTATTACTTACTATCTATCCTTGTCCCCATGGCTTGAACTGGGTTACTCAATGGAAATGCATGAGTCCTCAAACTGAACGTGGGTCACGACCCTCTGTACTAAAATGTTTCTCACAAATGTTTGTCTCATTGGCAAAGTTGATCCATTGATTCGCCCACAATAGGACTTGTGAGATGCAGAGGTATTGCCCCAATTGCAAAGCGGGCAGAATTTAATTAACTCAAGATCCACAAGCATGCAAACGAGCAAGCAGAAGCTGACAAAAAGGAATTCCAGAAGTTCAAAGTTAATTTATCAAATGCACTGAATGACAGCATCTTACTGCACAATGAAATTCACTGCATATGTAAAAAAAATCAAAGTAGTAAAAATTTAAAAATAAGTAAAGCAAAAATATAGCAATAATAGACCTAAGAGTGAATGAGCAGCAATTTTAAAAAGCTTGGTGAAACAACCTATTTTCACATAGCTTGTTGATATTGAAGTTCACACACTTCGATGACATCACTGCCAAGGAACAGACAATGTGTATGGTGGCAATAGGAAATTGTTCGCTAGTGCAAGTTTGAATTCAGCCAATTCCGCCGGCTGTTTCATTAGTGTAAAGTTTTAAAACATTTATTGATGCTATTGCAACAGATTACTGAATTTAGTTTGAAGTGTTTTGGAGACGTTTTTCACTTGCAACGCAGCTTTGTAATATCGGTACACGTCTATTT
Source organism: Esox niger (assembly GCA_016801105.1). Classification (NCBI taxonomy): domain Eukaryota; kingdom Metazoa; phylum Chordata; class Actinopteri; order Esociformes; family Esocidae; genus Esox; species Esox niger. Next base: position 122,191 of record JACXGJ010000244.1, on the reverse strand, counting down.
ATGAATTTGGACGATGCTAATAATGCTAATTACGGACTGGGACAGAGCGGAATAATGGATTGTTGAAAAAATATATACTATGGGCCTTCTGGAATATCTATTGTTAAGTGAGATTTCTGAAAAATATGAATTTTGGCTCAACTATAGCTTAAACCCTTGTCCTCACCACACCATATTTAACCTAGTACTCACCACATCACCCAGCTCTTGCTCCAGGAAACCCATGTCCTGTTGCACAGAGGTCAGGCTCTTCTGCAGGGAGAGAAGCTGCTGCTGCTTACCCTCCAGCTCAGAGCTTAACTCGACAACCTTGATCCACAGGCCAGGATGTGACAGAAACATTTAAGTAAAAAATAAATAAATTATAAGAAAGTGACTATGAATATGAAAAAAGCAAATAATTAAATAATCATATGACAATCAAAGTAATTATTTTTTATTCTTATAAACTCCCATCCCCAGATACATTTTGACAGTGAAGCTAGAATTAGTACATAACTTCAATACAATGAATAATTTATAAAATCCTAAACATTGGAGTAGAATTAAAGTAGAACATTGTTGTGTAAATACGTTTGCTTGACAGTCTGCCTAGGGGTTAGAGCAGGGCTATTCAAACGCGGTCCTGAGGGGCCAAAACACTTATGGTTTTTGATTCTACCTGCTAGTTGATTGCCTTCACAGGCATCTCAGGTCTGAATCAGTCCCATATTGTTAGTAGAGGATAAAGCCAGAAATGTTTTGGCCATCCAGGACCAGAACTGAAAAGCCCTGGGTTAGATTATCTGAAGCGAAAACAAAAAGTCAACAGATCAAAGAGCTGGAAATATGTGAAATAGTTGTCCCTGAGCAAGGTAGTTAATCCTGTTTGCAGCCATTTTATTGTTATGACAGGAGGTTGTCAGTCAACACATAAAACATTGTGCATTTCTGGAAAACAAAACAGAAAATTAACAATGAGAGAATGGTGTCTGTTAAAACATACCTTGCTGCCCTGTGAGCAAGCTTGTCCTTCAGCCTGCTTTAGCTGGGTCCTAAGGCTCTCTAGCACTTCGTTACCTTCGCCTGACTGGATACGCAGGGCCTCCATAGCTTCTACCTGCTCCTGGACCTCCTTAGCCCGTTCCTGGGACTGCTGGACAAGCATAGCCTCCTGTTCCTTTACCTTCTGCTCAACCGAGTATAGTTTGCCCAGCACATCCTCCATTTCCACAAGGTGCTGCTCCTCAGCACTCTCCACACTGGATCGCAGGCTTTCCTCCAAGCGCTCCTTCTCCTCCAACAAAACAGACAGCTGTTGGTTCAGCTCCCCCGTCTCCCGTGCCCGAGCTGCTGCCTCTGCCTTATACCTGGCATCAGTTTCCTCCATTGCCTGCATGTGCTCCACCTTCAGCCTCTCCAGGGCACTCTTGGTCTCCATCAGCTCTGTTGCCTGGGAGCCAGCACCTTGGCTAAAGGACCCCTTCAGCTCCTCCATGGCCTCTTGGTGTGAGGCGATGGTAGATTCCAGCTTGGAGCGCCAAAGCTCTATAACGTCTGCATTCTCCTTCTCTTTCTGGCTGAGGCGCAGCTTCAACTGCTCGTTGTCAGTGGAGATTTTGGTGGACGAGACATGAAGCTGAGCTAATGCCTCACTGTGGGCCTTCTCCTCCGCCGCCATCTTCTGCTTCATCTCTGCCAGTTCAGCCTGGTATTGGTCTTCCTGAGAGGCCAACTGAGTCCGCAGTGAGCTCACCTCCTCCAGGAGAGGCGAGGTAATGGAGTCTGAGCCCTGAGACCCGTGCTGGGCCTCCAGACGCAGACGCAGGTCAGCCACCTCCCTGGTCCTCAGCACCAGGTCCCTCTCTAGCTCCATGATGCGGGACTTCTCTGACACCGTGGCCACCTATAGGATGGCACAACCCCGGCTCAAATACAATGTTGCTTTTTAAACTTTGAAGAATTGTGATTCTGAAGGTAATGGCATGACAAATATGTTACCCTCGGCTTTAGATATCTCTATAGGAAGGGGTTAATACTTTGAGATGACCCTATACAGATCTCCATCATTGCAACAGTAGTAGTTGAACCAGAGATTAATATATGTGCCAATATGGCATCGGTGCCAGCATAGGCAGTGTCCAGCTTGAAATATATGATCCCTCCCAATAACATGGTTGAACATTACTCCAACAACATTTTGGAGGGATCAGGCAATACATTTCAGTCCAATCTAGTTAAAATGGATGATGCCCTCAATGGCAATGTCCACAGAAGAATGTGTTATTTCCCTGATTTTTGGACATAGGCTGGAACCACAATCTTCCCCACAAAACGGAGCATGAAACAACTGTGCAAGTGTTGCCGTATTTACTGGTTTTCATTCAGAACATTTATCAGGGGTTAATTAGACCAAATCAAGCAGACCGACTGCATACCTGAATAATGACACCCGAGAAAAGAAAACCAGTAAAAGCTAGTGCCCCTACAATGACAACTTAATACCCTTGCATTGCCCCATTCAGAGAAGAACATTCAGATCTCTAGAGTTGTGTAAGATCCCTGATAGGCAAAACAAACTGGAACTGGTAGAACTGGCAGCACGGAGTGAAAAACAAAGGAATGGCTGCTACTAGAACATCACCATGCCAAAAATCCTAAAGAACTGGTACTGCAGCCCTGAAATATGCTTTTTATAAAAAAACAGGGTAATTCCATAGGTGAAATATACTTTTTATGGGGGGGGTGTAGTTCAATCCAAACATCATGTTTAAATCAGTATCTAAAATTGAGTGACAGCACTTTTTTTAAATACTCCTGTGCAGGTGACAGGGATGGGAATGTTCTTTGACAAAATGCAGAGGGGGTAAACAATGCAAAATATACTGTATATATTTTCAACTGGTTAACGGACATTAAACCCAGAGGATTAGTCAACCACTCCCCATTCACAACATTAATGTAGCTTGTCTGAACAATGGCATGAGGACACCAGTGCTTCAGGGACATTATCTGAAGATCCTCAGTTGGTGCTCTTAACCTTACCCAAGACATTTAATTATCAGTCACGCCCCCCCCCCCCATCACCCAGACTTTCAACCATGGCACTGTGCAGAGCAAGATCCATTACCCTAGTGTCTTCTAAATCTCTCTGGAGTTTCTCAGCTTTGGTCTTTTCAAAGAGCAGACTCTGTTCAAGCTCCTTAATGTGGGCATGCTCCAGTTTGGTCTGCGTCTGTTAGTAAAGAAGGGGAGAGGAAGAGAACACAACCAGTGCCACCATCACATGCCAGCCCAACACAGACAGAGGGGGAGGGAAGGTTGAGTGTTGGTGGTTGAGTGGAGGACAGTGTGAAGAAGTAGTGGGGTTGGAAGGGAACTTCATGCAGACCCCATGCCTGGCACAGGTGGTGTTCCAACAGGTGATTTAACATGGAAGCAGGGGAGAAGGCTGATGCGTAATGACTGTTGGTTGTGATTCAAGGAATCCATGCAGAATGACCTCATGAACCACAGAGACAAACTAGAAAGGAATGCAAAGTTAATGTGAACAACTGTGTGAGTAAGCCAGCAAATGAGGGAACATGGATGTGTGCATCTTAAAGAGAGAAAGCAGTGCTGGGATGTCTTTGTTCGACTCCATCTCCTGCTTTACTCAATGATATGCTGCCATGAAAATGCTTATGAACTAAAAAAGGAGAACAAACAACTATGTAAATGGTTCAACAAAGCCAGAAAGGCAGGTTATAACAGCAAAACTGCTCCTCCTTTTGTGATAAGCCTTTATGCCCATTTGTTTCCCTTTATATACAGTGGATTATTAAATACCAAAACCCATATGCAAACCAGCAATATAGACAAATCAGCAAACACTCCAGAATACAGGGCAAACCATTCAGAAGAACAAGCACTTTCATAGAGCATACTCTTCTCTGATACTTGCCTCAATGCAGATTCATTACATGTAATGCTAAAAGTTAAAACTGCCCCTAATAAATCTAGGGGCTGTTATTTTAAAGTGCTAGTATGTGGTTTTCCAAAGATTATAATGGGGAGATTGTAACCCATGCCTGTGATAAGGCTCTTAGATGGTGAAGGGGGACATCTCTAGTGTTTTCATGCTTAGCACTGGGCCAACATGAAGAAAAGGAGGAGAAGGAAAAAAAAGAAGCAGTAACATATCACCGATTGAAGCAGGTACAGGACAACATTAGTACACGATCAACTGCTTAATATCAACAGAAAGCCTTTGCCATGTTGGTTTGGGGTTTTACTCTTTTAAGCGGCATGCAGGTGATTGTGTTGCAGTCAGTAGCACACAGATCATTAGTATGTAATAAAGGGAAGATAAAAGGACTATTACTGCTAACCCTGTGGCTTGTCATTTTTAAAGATAATATTTGAAGTGGAATGCCGTCGGTGTTATTAGGATGGTCCCCTGATTGTAGCACTGTGGGATAGATAATGACACAAATCCTTGGATCAGACGTTTAAATGGGAAACAGCTGCCCTGATTACACTTTATTACAAATCTTTGTTCAATTAACAAATATAGGGTTTGCCAAGAAAGAAAGGGAAATACAGTCGTTTGGGTTTACCCAAAGAATGCACCACTCCCTAGTAGAACTAGACAGACGTGTTGGTGAATGAGGATGAGGTTCAAATGTTTTCAAATTCCCTCATTTTGCTAACTAACAACAGGCTCTACACATTGAGTTGGCTGGGGACTGTTGCATTACAATCCCAGAAAAAATCCATACTTCATCTCCAGTAATAATGGGATGATGGCAGTCAGGTACTTTCTGACCCATCCTGGAAGTGATGGCATAACTGTTTTGTGTGTTCCATCAGTTCCATAGACAGAATGACATTTTAATGCATGACTATTTTACTGGGAAGATGAGATGCATAAACTCCATTCACTTAAGCCAATAAGACTGTTAGCAATGGGCAGGATGGATCACCAGTTTATGTAGACAGTCTGGAGAGAACACTTAATGCTCAGTCCTTAGTGTATCAGACTAAAGACAAGGACCACAAAAGCACTCCCCTGGCAAAGCTGGAGGCAAACAAATGAAATCCATACAGAGTAGCCAAATGGGAGCTTGTATAAAATATATTAATTAATTAGCTCATAACTGACAGAACTCTCTGGCAATCGAACCCCAGGGATCATAGTAGAGTTGTTGCTGACTTCAAAGAGGTCAGTCTGCAATCTCATCAATATGCTTTCACCTCAAGATAAACCTCACTTTGTCAAGAGTGGGAGTTGTAACTGCAGTCCTTGAGCTCCAGTGCTGCTGTATTTCTACTACACCTCAGCATCAATAAAATAGTTCCAGTCATTAAGGGGCAGATTTGAAAAAACTTGAGACAGGAAAATGGAAATATGTTTTATGTGTGTAGAAGAATGTTTACCTCCAGGTCTCCTTTGGTAATGCAAGCCTCTTCCACGCGGAACTGAAGGTCCTCCACCTTCCTATCACACAAAGCATAGTTCACATTATAGCTCGGGAACTTCAAAAGCAAAAAGCCTGGACAGGTTTTATCAACCAAGAGAATGATACAGAGTTTAAAATCGGACCATAGAATCAAAATCTAGGGTCCGAATTCAACATTTGAACTACATTGTGCATAAATCTTCTGTGCAGATTCTCTCCTGTGAGTCTGTGTGGATAACCTTATAAGACACCATTCCACTCTCAGAACATTTATATCGATAGTGAGACTTCCTGCCCTCAGGTCACCTGCAAACCCAGGTTTGTCAGAAGCCTCACCTCTTCTCCTCTTCCAGCAGATTGAGCAACTCAACCTTCTCCTTGTCGGCAGCCTCCACCAGGGTACGTAATTGATCCATCTTGGCCTCCATCTTGACATTTGTATGAAAATGTATTGATTAGGCTCAGAGAAGATAAAAACATTAGAAAAAAAGGCTGCTTTAAATCTGGCTTCAAAAACAATATTTAATTGTTTGGAGTACGACAACTCAAAAGACACAGCTAGGGCAATCTCATTCAGAGATGCAATGCCTGCTCTATGAAATCATCTAAATAGGTCAACCAGCTCTCATCCATATAACTTAATTGAGCTCACAAGGACCTGAGACGGCCAAGCATTACAGCTTCTATGCAACATACAAGGTCGTGATCGCCAACGCCCTTGTCACATAATTCCCAAACCTCTTCTGTAATCCTGCCCTTGCCCAGGGAGCCAACAACCTCATAATCTAGACCCACAAACACCTAAGGCAGGAGTATATACCAAAACAGCATCATTAGAAGTTAAGAAACAACAGCAAAGCAGAATGCTGAGACTAGCATAAAACGGTCAGATGAAACAGGACAGGCCAGCACATTTGACATTGTAAGTAATTTAGTGGATATCCTTTTTCATACCTCTGTGCAATGCACCACTTTCATGATACAGACTAGATCCTATGAAAAGCAGCTGAGGAGACCTGTTCAATCAGGGCCAGAATGTCATCTCTCCAGACTACCCAGTGACAGTGGACAGACTGACGCTTACCAAAAGGACTCAGACATGGGCTCCACTGCCAGACAGCCTGACCCACACTCAAACTGAATAGTTTGTGTCTGACCAGGTAAAGACGCTGGATTATGTAGGGACAGACACACACACAGATACAACGAATGAGGCATGATTAGATTGGAGTACTTTTTTGTAGTGCCCCTTCTGTTGAAACCGTGCCTGTTATTATGTTTTGACCTGACTTTTCAAGCTGCTTTAGTAAGCTAATGGATCAGGTTTAGGGATAGAGTGGAGTCAAGATTAGGCTTTAGTAGGCTAATGGGTCAGGTTTAAGGAGTGTCTTTAAATTCTAGTAAATGTTATGGGTAGGATTTAGGATGATTTACATGTATGCTTAAACTTGGGCTGCCCAGACACTTCCCTTGAGATTCATCCTGTAAGCACACTTGATTCTTTCTACTCATTTGCAGCTCATCAAGCCCTTTATCATCTGAATCAGGAATTCTATGACCGGATGAGTGAAAACAGCACAGTACATTACTACAGACATGACAGATGTGGTGAGTGGGGTGTATAGACCTGCTCCTGATCCTCCCTCAACAGGGTCAGTTCCTGCTCCACCTCACCCACATGGGTGGTTGCCTTGGCCACCTCCGCTCTCTCCATGTCCCGCTCAGCCATAAGCTGTTCAATGTGCTGCTGCTTCTCTTTGAGAACCTCCTGAACTGCTGTGGTGCCAGAGATCTTTCTTGAGTACCGTGATGACGTTTCCGTCAGCTGCCAAAGGGGGGTGGAATTACAAATTTTTCAAGGTGTGTAAGATCCTCAGCATTGAATCACAAGACTTACATCAAAAGCATACATTTCTGCCACGTGGAATTTGGAACACACCTTATCATTCCTGGTGCAGCTATAAGGCCAGTGTTGTTATTTGGTTCGGAATAAGACATTATTCAAAGTAGCCTGTTTTGCATTGATAAGAGATTTGCATGATTCCCTTTTAAGAGAATGCAATACATATATGTAGGTGGATTTGCGTCTAAATGATGTTTGCAGTGTAGAGAGATCTGAGTCATATAAGAGTGGCTTCTCACGCTTGTATTGAGCTTGTCTCTGATAGACACACATTTGGGGTTTGCACTTCAGATTTTTTTGTTTTGCTGAACCACATCTTTAGTAGATCTTAGAAATAAACTTTGTGGTATTGGAGACGTCCTTATTATTCTTGGGTGAAATTTTACCATGATCTGGGAGTAGATTTGGCATCCCAGTGGACTAATGGGTAAGAAATTACCCAAATCAGTTAAGTTAAAACAGATTTGGATCATTTTAAACCCATCAGAACAGAATTATGCCTTTTCTCATCGACAAAGTTTACTCTAGGAACAATTTCTTTAATGTTTCAAAAATACTTTTCATCCTGTACAGTGTGGAATTTCTTTGCCTCGGATCGTGATAATTTTTCATTAGATATTGGAGATTTAACCCTTCTCTTTTGCAGGTTAAGGCTTTCTGGAAATCCCTCTGAACCCAAATTCAGCTAAAAACAACCCGACGTACCGGCGGAGCCCTCTGCTGGTGTAGACTGGGAAGCCATGAAGGCTTGACATCTTGAGAGGCTGTACTATTCAATGTGGCACGTAGGATTTTTTTAAATAATAAACTAATTTGAATATGTTACTGAATGATTTGCAAGCTTTAGCTCAAAACAATAAAACATTATACTCTGCGGGAAGGGAAAATTTAACTTTTCAGGGCCAGAGACATTTTGAAGGCAGGGAAAAAGCTATCGATATATATTGAGCAAAGAGAGTCCACAATTACAGCTGCAGATACTGCACCTGGGGAAGCACCAGTTGACGGTAATAAAGGCAGGTTTTGGGCTACTATGGTATATATTGACAGAGGCTTTCTGTTAACTTAGAAATCTCCTGTATGCTCAGACTCACTCTACAAAACACTGAGTATTTGTTGTAGCCATGAAGCATCATTGTATTATTCCATGATTTTTCACAGAGCCAATAAAGTCATTGATTCCTGAAAGGTGTTCCGGTCTGAAAGATCATTCTGATCATCTGGAGATGTCAGGGATCAGAGGGTACTCTCATTCATGCAAAAACAGCCATGCAATTCAAAGGTTTTCAACCTCGGGAATGAGATGAGCCGGAAATGATGAATGTAAAGTTTTCATTGAGCCCTGGACCAGATTGTGAACTGATGTCATGAATTTGATAAGAAGAATAAATATTTAGCATCTATTGGAAGTGGTGCTTGAAGGGAAGCTGTGTAATAGTCTATTACAACATGTAAACACCTGGGCTTGACTTTGAGATCTATGGTGTCTATCTAGTTTGTACTTTTTTTTTAATGACCCCCATCAATTTGTGCTATTGTTCATTAATGTTGCACTTCTATATTTTAAAGTTCTGTGTTGTTTGTTAGTTTGGTCTATATTGTTGCAATGAAAAGTAAAAAAAATAAGAATTCTGAATCATAAAAAGGAAGATAAAGGTTAAACACAATTTAGGTAAACATTTTTGCCAACACCTAATTGATGGGGTTTGAATGAACTCTGACTGATACGTGCAACGCACTTGTATCTCATAACAATATAACATTAGGTAATTAAAAAAATACATGAAATGACCCAATTCAAAAACACTCCACCCACACATGCATGGAGATTGATTGAGTCAATGCAGGCTTGGACAGGCTAATAAGGAGTTCTACTCAGGACAGCAAAATATCCAGTTTAAGAGCATATAATGTTGCCCTGCAGGTGTGTGTGTGTGTACGTGTGTGTACACGTGTGTGTGCACATCTCACCAGGCCTGTTCGGCTGGGCTTAGCACTGACAGAGGATGCCACAGAACTCATGGAGCTGATTGAGGAGGCACTGGGACTGCGCTTCAGGCCAGAGGGTGTGACCACCGCCTTCCGCACCGTGGTCTTTGCCTTGGCCGGTGTAGTGGAGGGGAAGCCGATACGCGTGACCTTGTGAACAGGGGCAAACAGGCCATACTTGGGTTGGCACTGAAAGTATCTGGGGGGAAAACAAAAATATTGTTAGACTGAAGAATCGGTGTTTACACCGATTAGACTTGGCTGTGCGTAATTCTGTTTAATAGAAAGGCATTGCCTGTGGGGTGATATTGTTGAGGTATGTGATAATCCTCTGTGATCGGATTACCTAGTTCCTGCCACTGCCCCATCATTCTTTCCAAGTGGCTCATCCAATTCAACACCACACCACTCTCCCTTGGCAAAGTCGGTTTCACCAAGAAAGCGAACTACACCAGCCTTCGTGCCACCAACCTGAAGGGAAAACATTTTCATTTAGCCTAATAAAAAGTTATAATTCATTTAAATGTGCTTTTAAGTAACGCAATACTACCAAAGCCATCTTTACATGAGAACATAGCACTGGTACATAATAACAACACATTTCTACATAATTACTAGATTAGATGTGACTTAAAATCCATTTGGGGGGGAAAAAAACGATAAGATTAGCAGTAAAAATACATTGTCCAGATCAGTATTGACTCAGAAGATTAAACGCGACCTTCCCTCAAATTATACTAAATGTCTGATTTATCGTTGAGCATCTACCGAATAGTCGCCTGTAGATGAATCTGCCTTTGATATGCACTACTGTAGAATAACACATGGGGGACAGGGGAAGGTGTCGTATTTCAAAAGTAATGCCAATCCTTATTCTTTCACACAGAGTATTCATGAAATGTGTTTTGTTAAGCCACATTTGAACAAATGTTGACTTGCCTAAAAAGAGGGGGGAATACATTTGCAGTACATTTGTAGAATGTAATTTTAGCTGTGTGAATCACGTAACATGAAAACAAAACTAATTCAAAATTAAATCCCACTTAAAGCAGCAAAATGTGTCAAGCGGGTGGATACTTATTTAGTCCACTGTATTTCCACATACAAGTTCATTTTAGTTTGATACTATATATGGTATTATTGTGAACATTTCCTGTCACATTTCCTCAGTGTGTGGGTGATAAACGTCCTCTTAACACAATGTGTTAGCCTGAGTTTTACAAAGTGAGAAGGCCAACAGAGAAGGCCAATAATTAAATATTTAAATCAAATAAAGCTGTGACAAAACTGCCTAGAAAAGGACAAAAGAGAATGTTACCCCATTACAATGAGGGTAGTTCAATTGGTAAAATTATCCATGGATCTAAAATTATCCATGGAGTATTGTAGAAATTGCTTGAATTATGGGTCACAAAGTTACAAGTAGACAAAACTACAAGTACACACTACCACCATGCCAACAAGCCATTTGAATGAGGTATCGGACCATAGAACCCAGTTCCAATAAAGGTTTTAATGCTGATAAGCAAACTCCATGGGCTGAAAATGTTGTCTTGACAATAGAATATCTCAGGCAAGAAATCCAAACAGCTTTTTTGCATAGAGGTGACATCTAACTGTAGTTCTGGAGATTTGCTGACATGAAAATTCAACTTCTGCTTTCATGCCATTTTTTATTTTTACTAAAGGGGATAACTGTAATGAACCATTTTGAAATTCTTGGCCTTAGCCGTTTACTTGCAGTGTACAGAAACATTTTGAAATGACTGTTCAAGCCCCTCTACAAAAAGCAGCCTATGAATGAATCTAACGGTCTTCTTCGAGTCTATACACAGATGCTGAGCTCACTCAAATGGGCTGGTTGAGGTGTGTTAGGTCAAACATTCTCATTGGTCAGGGAAAAGTTGGGAGAGATGTGGATGGAGGCGGTGTGGAACAGACATTCCTGAGAGATTACCCCTGTCAGGGAGGAGGGGTCAGTCTTGTGACTCTGAGACCAGCCTGTATTTTCAGCGAGGAGTGGGGATGGGGCATTATAGCAGCCGGAAGCAAAATTGAAGCTGTATTTAAAAATTATCCTCGTAAATAATAACCAAAAGAGGTCCGGTATTCCAATTTACAGCACAGGTTAAATCTGTCCCATGGCCACTTCAACAAAAACTTGCTTCTGTCTGGTTTTTTTGAACCACCATTAATAAAAATAAAACCAAATCTATTTAAAAATATTTACATTCACTAAGTCTTACCAACACACGGTCTCCACTCTTCAGCTCCCTCTCTCCCTTCTTGACCGAGCCCGTGTCCGAGAGGTTGGAGACAGACTCGCTGTTGGTGCGTGCCAGGTTGGAGGCTGTTGCGGCAGGCGTCGTGGCCGAGGCAGAGGCCTTCTTGACGGACGGGGTGTGAGAGGACACACTGGCGGTGGAGGGGGTGGGCGACGCAGCCCGGGACGGAGGTGCGGTCTGAGTCCCGTTGGCCTCGCCCTCGGTGTAAGACAGCTTGGAGGGGCGGGTGAATATACCCTTCAGGGGCTCACATTGGAAGTAGCGCACCCCAGCCACAGAACCATCGTTTTTCCCAATGGGCTCATCCAACACAATGCCAGCCCACTGTCCTGGTGCAAACTGGGCCTCACCCAAGAACTGCACCACGCCAGGTTTGTTCCCGTTCACCCACACCCGTTCGCCCACCTGAAAGTTCTGCCCGACATCTTGTGCCCCTGTGGCACTGTCAACTGGAGCGGATTTGTCAGCTGCTGCAACCTTTTGGCCAGCTGGAGGAGAAAAAAAAGTGGGAAACATCAACATCACTGCCAGGGTGCCAATTCCACAAAAGGAGCCCCATCGCCAGCAAACAGGGCTAATATTAAATCATTCATTCTCTCACAATATATGACCCCTACAGAGCATCTATACAAATCAATATATACCCGATTTCTTAACCACGAGTAACATGCTGCTGTCAACATCTGAGAACTACCAATAAATACAGTTGCCAGAATTTACTAAGTACAAAAACTGGGTCATAATGCTATGCAATGAACAGAAAATTGTTGATGTGGATGTGAATATAGACATGCTTGCACACACTTCAACAGTTCCTTACACTGCATGCACAATTAATAGGTAAGTATTCTGATTGTATCATTATTTCTATGCAAATGTTTCAGCTCCAAACCACATGAACTTAAATGCTCATTGGATTGAATCATTTTCAGGTAAAATGTATTGGTGTAATGAGGGTGTGGCAACAGTGAATACCACCTAATATCAAGGTGTGCATAATTACAAGGCAGCTACATGATCTCAGGTAAAGTTGGGCCAAAACAGAGATAACGGACACAGAAAACTCAAACATTTGTATTATTATTTTCAGACACATGCAACACTCCTGAAAAACCTAAACTTTTCAGGCGGGACCACACAGCAATCAAAAGGTTTTGTTACAAATAGTCAACTGGGGTGCAAAAAAGGCACGGAGAAGATGCAAATTTACTGCAAAAGACTGGAGAAGAATTAAACATGGAGCAATCAGGAACACATTATCCTCCAGTGTCATCATATTCCAGAACTGAAATCTACCTGGAGTGTCCAGAAGTACAAGGTGTCAAGTGTCATGGCAAAAGGTCCAGATGACAGAAACATGACCACCGCTGAATAAGACTTGAAATGTACTGTATAGCGGACAAAGAAATACCTGAAGACACATTTTTCAAAGGTTTTATGGGTAGATGAAATGAGAGTGACTCATGGTGGACCCGATGAACAGGCCTGTGGCTGGATCAGTAATGGACACACAGCATCACTTTAGTCAGGTGCCAGCCATGTGGAGGAGGGATACTGGTATGGGCCGCTATCATTAAGGATGAGGTAGTTGGACCTTTTCAGGTTGAAGATGGACTGAAACTCAACTCCCAAACCTACTGCCAGTTTCTGGAAGATACTTTATTCAAAGTGGTACAAGAAGAAGTCCTCAGCATGCAAGAAGGCCATGATCTTCATGCAGGACAATGCTCCATCACATGCATCCAAGTACTCCACTGCTTGGCTAGCCGGCAAGGGCCACAAAGAATAATGACCTGGTCCCTTTCCTCTCCTGATTTATTTCTATTGAGAATTTGTGGGCCCGTTTTAAACGTGAGACTTACAGTCAAGGAAGACAATACACCCCTGAACAGCATTTGGGAGGCGGTGGTTGCTGATTCAGCAAACGCTGATCATGAACAGACCAAGAAACTGACACACTCCATGGATGAAGGCTCATGGCAGTTATTGAAAAGAAGGGTGGTTATATTGGTCACTGAATATTTTAGAAAGGACAACATTTTTTAATAATTCTTATTTAGTGTTTATTTGTTACACTTAAAAATAAATCTAATAAACACACGCTTTGGGAGATTTTTTTATTAGTTGCCAAATAACTCTGCACACCAATTGTTGCTAAAAAAATTAATAATATTGCATTCTTCTCAAAACTAACTTTTCCTTTGTTTAACATTCAGGTTTTGGGGTTCAAACATATTTGGATTGACAGGGTATTATGACTGTTCAACAATAAAATAAATCCAGAGAAATACAATTAAAACATCACATTGTACCATTGGATTTAATGTTGTAGAACCACATTATGTGGACGGAAGCATGCAATTTTGAAAATAAAGACATAACTGACAAAAGTATAGACACCCTAGAGCTAGTAGTTGGTTGCACCTTTTAGCCAATGAAACATTTCTGCTCTTCCCATTAGGTTTTGGATTCAATTAAGAGCGGAACTGTGCTGGCCACTCCAGTAAAACATAATTTTTTATAACCTTTCCTGGGTGATTTTGATGTGTTCTTCGTCCAGCTCAACAACTTCAGTGAAAACCCAGTTATTGGATACGGGGTTGACCACAGGACTTTGAAAAAACTGGTTAAATCTGCTTATTTAATGATACCATGCACGTCTCTGATACTGGGGTATTGAACATCAAAGCAATCTAACAACATTATGTAATTTATCGGTGTCTCAGGTGAAGCCGGGGGGGGGGGGGGGTCTTCCAGCTTGATAACCAAAAATATTAGAAAATTAAAATGTACTACCCAGGAATGGTTTAAGAGGAAAATAATTACGATCTGGCCAATTCTGTAGTGGACAGTTAAGAGTCCTGATCTGATTCACTTCTAAAATGTTGATAAAAACTAAAAAAAGAAGTTGGTGAAGGGCAACTCTCAAACATTGAAGACAAAAGTTGTGCAAACAAGACGTTGTGCTCTATTTTGTCCATGCCTCTTTATTTTATGAAAATAAGATTATAAACTTCTAGAATGCTAAAAAAAAGTCCATGACAGAACAAACAATTTAGAACAAAAAGTGCAAGAGTACGGTTAAAAATGCTATGACACACATGGTCCATCTCATTTATATGTGGTGTTTGCTAAAAGCACTAGTGGCCTCAATTCACCAAATGTATCTTGCACAAAAATACAGTTAATACAACATATTGAGAGAGATTTTGCTTAAAAACAACTGCCCACAGATTCAAAAGGACCAGCAACCAATCCGCATGGTGCTTCAAATCTACTTAAGCAGCATCAGCAGATCAAGACTGATGAAGCAGCAAAGCCCCTTTCAGAGCAACTGTAAGCTGATTGATAAATTCAAAGCCAGAGTTTTGGTACTAAATTTCCCAGAGCCCCTGCTGAAAAGCAACCTGGCAATGTTAACTACAGCAGCAGAGAAGGAGGAGCGCTTACCAGAAAGGGTTGTTTTAGTGGCTGACGCTGTCGGCTTGCCTATCTTGCTAGGCGCTTTGAGACCACTGGGCTTGGCTGTGCTCATGTTTCCTTTTGGTGTGCTCTGTAATCTACAGGGCCTTTCTGTCCGTCAGTGGGCACCAGGCGACCCCAAACCATTGAAGTAGTTGTGCTCAACCTCAGATTTCAACACTCCCAAAGTTGCAGCTCCCAAATAAAAACAACTAAAAAAAAAGGAAAAGGGGTGAGGGAGAAAGAGCAACCTGTGTTAGAGTAGAAATACAAAAGAGGAACAAACAGTTTCACAGAGAATTCGTTATTTTAACAACAATAAAGCAAATAGGAGTAGACTGTTTCATTGAAGTCTTTGGTGAAAGGTGACAAGTTCAAAGTGCAGGTAGATCCACTGATAAATTATTGTCTGGGCCTCACTTACCGGATAAATGCTCCTATGGATTATATCGTTTGTCAGCAATAACTGAAAAGCAAGTACACCCGTGGCGGTATCTATGGGTGAAGTTCAAGGTTATATTCTAAGACCCACCCTATTCTGGGTATGAATCTCTTGTCAAATGTCAGACTTGACACTGCAGTACTACTGGCCCCTCACTGAATGTGGTCCACCCAACAACAGCTATAATAACATACAGGTCCGCTTTGAACTCTAAAACAAATCATATGTTTCTCAAATAGAGCCTAACATAATCTCCCCCCCCCCCCCAAATACAGACTCACCCTATGAGTTTGCCTACTTTTAACATGACAGCAAAATAAACTATATAAAAGGTCTTAAATAACTGGCAAATTGACAATGATTCATAGTTTGACACCATGAGCCTTCCGGAATTACAATTTCATCAAAATAAGACAAACAAAAAAAACTATCCCTTTGCTTTAGGTAAATAGCTCCACACTTGACACAAATACAAGTTTTCAGTCTTCAATTCACTGGCAGAAACGGGTCATACACTACAGGAGCACGATTCAGATAAAACACCAAATCAAAGTTTTTTGGTCACATATACTAGAATTAAGAATCTGAATTGCGATTATTCAATATTTGTGCACACATAACCTAAATTCTTAAATGAGTTCATAGAAATCATTGCTTGCACAATGTGTTAACAGAATAAACTACAATAAAAAAGTGCTTAAAATGAAATGCTTTTGAAACATGTAACACTCATGTAAGGCAACTTAAACATGTTATTCCCCATCGCACTCTGCTGGAACAAATACTTATTCTGAACGTAATATCCTGAGATGTCAAGTATTAAGCCACCTAGGTTAAAATGAAAGGAAAAAGGGAAATGGACTCTTGCAGTGGTCTACCCCAACTTGTGTGTATATACATTTTTGCCTCCCAATTCATTTGTTGTTCGTACATTTTTTGGTCAAAATAAATAGACCAGAACATAATCTTTCGGGATACAAAGAAAAACCCATAGGTAAACTCAGGAGAAATACAGGCTGCTCTGGGAAAGGATGCGGTTGTTTCAAGGACCACAATACGACAATACTTGAACGAATAACCTGCATGGTCAAGTTGCCAGAAGTCTTTACTGCGCCAATGCCACAAAAAAAGCCTGGTTACAATATGCCCAACAACACCTTAACACGCTTCACAGCTTCTAGCACACTAATTTGGAGTGACGAGACCAAAATAGAGCTTTATGGTCATAACCACAAGCATTATGTTTGGAGAATGGTCAACAAGGCCTATAGTAAACAGAATACCATCCCCAATGTGAAGCATGGTGGTGGCTCACTGATGTTTTGGGAGTATGGGAGCTCTAAAGGCAGGGGGAGATGTGTGAAAATGTATGGCAAGATGAATGCAGCATGTCATCAGAAAATACTGGCAGACAATTTGCATTCTTCAGCACGAAAGCTGCGCATGGGACGCTCTTGGACTTTCCAGCACAACAATGACCCTAAGCACAAGGCAAAGTTGAAGGTTAAGATTCTGGACAAATGGGCAGCCATGCCACTTGCAACAATTCAGGGCCTCATAGAAAACTATTACAAAAGGCTGCACGCTGTCATTAATGCTAAAGGGGGCAATACATAGTATTAAAAACACAGGGAATGCAGACTAACAGGGATCAGTTAATTTTTTTTTTCTTAGCCATGTTTTGTTTTAAGATTGTGCCATTCTGTTATGACCTACAGTTGAATGTGAATCCCATAAGAAATAAGACATGTTTGGGCTGCTCACTCATTTTCTTTACAAATAGTACATGCATCACCAATTCTCCAAGGATATGCAAACTTTTGAGCAAATGCATTCACAACATGTATAAGTTGTTTTAAGGAGATGCGCTCCACATGTTTGTTGTTTACCTTTCTCAATGCGGCAGCAGTGTGGTGACCCTGTCATTCATTAACAGCCATGGAGCAGACTCCTTTGTGCTTCGTTGTAATATCGGTAGTTCTAAACATGAATTTCAGTTAACCGAATACTATTCAAACAATTACATATGCTCAGTGCCAACTCTAGCCTTTTGGAGGCCCTAGGCAAAGTGTTCTTTGGGGCACCCTAGTGTTTATGCGACTAAACAACCGCTTACGTTGCTTATGCCTTGAGCCTAAAAAGCTGGTTATGTTGTTTACGCCTGGAGCCGGCCCTGAACATATTATTCAGACAAAATCATGTCCAATGGACATCCCTACTATGTACTGTGCTCAAGACAGCCATTGTAGGCTAAAATGCCCAAGTGGGCCACTGCATCTGTATGGCACTGTCAATGTATTGTTGTTCTTGACAGATCCGTTTGGGTCAATATACTGTATAAAAGGTGTGCTCATTTGAAAACGGACAAACTGGTCTCATACATAATACTCTGTAACTGGAGTACCTGTTTGAATGGCTCTCCTAACATTTAGCATAACGATCTGTTGGGTTTCAACATGGCCAGATCCTACAACGTTAAACTCAGTCCAACTCAACTGTTCTTCATCAGTCTGCCCTGAGTATGTCTAGTGGTCAGTAGACATTAATCTCTTTCCTCTGCAAGGTAAAACAATTCATGAAGGTGCTTCCTGCCATCATCAACACTGCAGACTTGTCTTCAATACTGTCCAATGACAGGTCTTCCCATTGTGTCATTGAGAAGTCACTCCTCTCCATCGATCCCCACATTCACTAAATGAGGGAGTACGCACATTACACGCTGTAATTTCTAAATGGTTCATCTGATATGTATGAAATACACCCACTGGAAAGATAATAATAATAATCCCATAGTCCTTGTGTCATTTCAAATCCAAAGTACTGGAATAGACACCACCCCCAACAAAATTGCTCCCTGTCTAATTTGAGTTCACAATAGATCTGTTCAAACAACACACTACATGAAGCAGTGTACCCAGCATCAGTTAGCTTGTGAACAGATTACTTTACAGAAAATGTTCTCCTTGAATGAAAGCTGCTGCCTCCCTATCTATACACCTGTGAGAATGGGACAGAGACAAGTCCTATTTTTCCCCACACTGCCATCCTTCCCACTGAACCAATGCCATTCTAGTACTGTCGATTAATTAGAACATCTGGTTGTCGTTCGACAGTAGCAGGGAATGGAACTATCTTCACTTCTAGCCAAGTCTGCTGGGTTCACAAACAAATGTAATGTAACTGGTTATTTTATCAAACAATCCCAATGGTAACACGGTGTTTTCAGTACCGGAAAAACGTCACCCAAAAGGATGAGTTTTATCAAGCTCGCTAGTTAGCAATTTAGTAAGGTAGACAACTACAATATAGCTCATACAGATGCTGGACTCTGCCTGCCAGACCTACGCTTGCCAACTCAGCTGGCATTCCTCTGGAGAAAAAAAGGTTTCACTACTCGGGTTGGATTGGAAAATATATATATTTACTCTTATAGTAGTCGCTAAAATAATAAGAGTAACAACTGAAGAGGATTATTGTAGAGTAGTCTAGCAAGCATTCGTATGCTTTTAGTACTACTGTAGCTTTCAGGCGCCACGCAAACAGCCCAGCAACATTACCGTAACGTCTGTCGTATAAGTAACGACGTTAACGTCGATGGCCAGCTAGAAACGTTAGCTAGCTAATATAGCTAGCAAGGTAGCTTACTAACTTAGAAAAGCCTCAAGACGCAAAACTAACTCATGGCAACCGCATTGTCAGCCTTAAACTATTGATTATGGTGTCATATGAACTACGTTTTCAAAATCACTTAGTAAAGACAAGCATAATGAGATTGTTTAGGTTACAATCAGTTGTTAACTAGTTGGTGTTAGCTAGCTTTGAAGGCCCAGGTATTGGCTGGCTGAATACAGCTGCTGCTTGGTACGATAGAGTTAGCTATGTAGACAGGCTGATCATTGCAACTGCCTTCATCTCTGTGGAAGGTGGGTTGCTTAACTAGGCAAACACTTTTATCATATTTATTAACCTAATGTGGTTTAGCGTGTATATATATATATATATATATATATATATTGCCACCAGTCCTTACCTGAGTCACTTTCGTATAAATCGCTTCTTTGACGAAAAGCTAACTAGAGACAATGATCCGTTTAGCTGTGTTGTCTGCCAAACGAAGCCTTACGTTCCGAGTTCAGTCAGACCGTATTTTTAGCGTTCTGTCACCAACACACCGCTATGAGGTGAAATTCCCGTCACGTGATCTGGCGTTATTGGAGGGAGGAGCGCCCTCCATTCTGTACCCGAACAGTTATCATACTATCAGGATGCAGCATGGTGCCTTGAACAGAAACATACATATTCCATCTATTCATTGTTGCACTATTTTTTTTAGCAAGGCCTACTTTACATTCGGACGGCAGCTAATGTTTTTTTTAATCAAAGGTAACCAAACAAAAAACAAATACTACTAATTTATCCACGTGTTAATTACGTCACTTTTGTTTTGAGCTAACTGCGCACCGGGTTTGGACTTAAAAACCCGACTCACCCAGGAGGATAGCCGGGATAATTTGATACGCGGGATAGTTGAAATTGCCCAGCAGGATTCAGGGACGTGATACAAAACCTTTCTCAAGTTTGATTTCCTCAAGTTTGATTTTCATATTTGATTCTGGTGACCAAAAACCATCAAGTGGAAGACGCTGTAACATCATCATACAAAGACAGAATCATTCCCTGCATCTGAATCTGATTACAAAGACAGGAAGAGGAACCAATTGTGGTCACAACTTTTGTTCCTGTAACCCTAGGTGGCATCCACTGTACTGTACAACAAACAGCGTTAAGTCATATCCACTTTTATAAACAGTGCCGCTTCAGCTTTTGTTAGTTGTTACTTAATTTTGTGAGGGTGTATGCAAATATTTTGAAGTGCAATAGAGGGTCATGTGAAAATATGTTATGCCTTAATGTTATGCCTTAATTTACATTGGGAAAAAAGAACAAAAGTGTTGTACATACTGCAGCACATATTTGGATAAGCTACATCGAGGCAGAATGTTGTGTATTGAGATGTAATCTATTAATGGTTTAGCCTATTGATAACCTACTAGCCTACATCAAATTACACACAATGTTTAATTGCATAAGTTGTATTTAGACTACTGGTTTGTGTGGTTGTCCCACTAACGATTAATACATTAACTGTCGCTCTGGATAGGAGCCATACTTGTCTAAAATATACAATGTAGCCTATAGTTAATGTTTTGTCAATATTAAGCAAGCTATCACGAATTTTATGTGTTTTAATCAAAACATCGTATTGCTTTAATTATTGTTGCACCTTTAAAAGAACAATCTCACCTATACAAGTTACTATTTCGGACAAGCACTTGAAGACATTAATAAATTAAATGGGCGCATTCAGATTTTGAGAAATGTATACCTGAAGTTTACAGTCTGGTGTTAAGGTCTAAGCAACCTGAGTCAGATGGTCTGACCGGGTCAGATGGTTTTCTCAAAGCAAGTGTCAGATCACCATGCCATTGTTGCCACTTTTTATGAAAAGCTTAGTTAAATACGTAAAAAAATCTGCTTAAGTCATATCTTTGATCACATTTAGTCCGCTCAACCAAAAACACAACAGGTTGGCAAATGTGCTTCCATCTAGACCAAAGGTGTGCAACCCCGCTACCCGGCGACCCCAATGCGGTTCTTTAACCCACTCCCACTGGCTCCCCCGGCTTTGACAAAAAACAATCCCGAAAATTAATCATGAATGTTATATTTGAACGTTTGTCAACTAGCTACTTTGGCCATTTATTTTACCATGCTTTACCCGTTGAAGTCAATTTATCTCCCCTTTCGTACTGACATTATGCCTAGATAGGACTCTGCCCAGACAAAAGCACCAATTTACACATGGCATGTACAGAGTCAAACCAACTCTGCACCAACACATGTATACTCACTCAAGCACACTGTTTTACACTCAAGTGCTATTACTGTTTATTATCTATCTTGGCACTTATTTACTTTACTCCCACCTGCAGTGCATTTCGTAAGTATTTGGAGAGTGGCACAAGTTATATTATTTTGGCTCTGTGCAACAGGACATTGGATTTGAATACAAACCATGACTAAGAAGTAAAAGTGCACATGTTAAGCTTTTATGTGGGGTTGTTTACATCCTTAAACAGTTAACAGTGTTGGACTTACAGTGCTTTTGTATAAAGTAACCCATTTTAATTCATACAGGGCAAAGGCACTAAATGCGTGCCAAGTTAGCACATGCAATTGTTTTTAAATAAAATGTGCATGTATCATTATGTATTTTAATATTTGTGTGTATTTTTTAAATGTCCCCAAACAATAAAATTCAATAAACATGAGTTATTTCCCCTCATGTACTAGAAACAAAAGAGGCAAAGCTGTAAATAATCTTTAAAAAATTAAATGTTTTCAGATTTTATGGAAATCTTGGTAGATTTTGGCAAAGTATCATCCCTGGTCATGCTTTGCCAGGCCTCTACTGCAGTCATCTTGCATTCCAGTTTGGTTTGGGGAATTTTTACCTTCAGTCTTATCATCACCAAATACAATACATGCTCAACTGGATTCAGGTTGGGTGATTGATTCAACCAGTCAAGAACATTCCACTTTTTGACCCTGAAAAACTCCATAGTTGCCTTAGCACTATGTTTGGGGTCATGATCCTCCACAAAGTTTTCAGGCCTTTGGTTGTATCTGAATAGATATGTTTCTGTGCACGTCAGAATTCATGTTGTTGTTGCTGTCCGTTTACATATTATCAATAAAGACAAGTGAGACAATTCCTCTCGATCAGTCAAATTCATTTTAAAAAGCTAGTAGTCCTGAGGCATGGTCAAAACACTAAAACAATTGGGGTATTTCTTGTATCCAAAAGGACACCTCATCATATACAGTCCCCTCCAAAAGTATTGGAACAGCAAGGCAAATTCCTTTGTTTCTGTTGTTCACTGAAGACATTTGGGTTTAAGATCAAAAGATGAGGATGAGACAAGTGTTCAGAATTTCAGCTTTCATTTTCTGGTATTCACATCTAGATGTGTTAAACATTTAGGACATATCACCGTTCGTATTAGACCACAGCATTTTTAGGTGAGCATAAGCAAATAATCTTAAAGTACATAACATTTAATATTTGGTGGCATAACTCTTGCTTGCCATAACTGCTTCAAGCCTGCAACCCATCGACATAACCAAACTGTTGCATTCTTCATTTGTGATGCTATTCCAGGTTTTTACCGCAGCTTCTTTCAGTTCTTGTTTGTTTCAGGGTGTTTATCCCTTCAGTCTCCTCTTGAGGTGAAATGCATGCTCTATTGGGTTAAGGTCAAGTGATTGACTTGGCCAGTCTAAAACCTTCCACTTTTTTCCCCTTATGAAGTCCTTTGTTTTGTAGGCAGTGTGCACTGGGTCATTGTTCTGCTGCATGATAAACTTCCTCCCGATTAGTTTCAATGCATTTCTCCATAAATTGGCAGACAAAATGTTTAAGTACACTTCTGAATTCATTCTGCTGCTATCATCATTAGTTACATCATCAATAAACATTTTTCGATATTCTGTTTTTATTTTTATGTATTGTTGGTAAAGGGCCCCAAAATAAGCTTGTTGGGTTACTCTGTTGGTAAATGAAACATGTAAGCTAAGACAGCATTCTGGTTAGATGCTAAATGCATTAGGTTGTACTGTATTTGTACAATGACAAGACAGTTGAATCTAATCGAATTCATCAACTTGATAAAATTTACCCGGCACATAACTCAAACGTTTCACCATTATTGGGAAAAATATCATCCAATTTTTAAAATGAAGTGCAGTAAATGATATCAGTAATCAATGCTTTGGATCAGTATTTCTTGCATTGTTTATACATTTATTGGTTTTAGCTTTGAGGATTAGTACCATAACAATGAAGTTATGGTACCTATAAGTATTAACACACGTGTACATTTACTAGATGCTCTTGTTCAGAGTGACTTAAAACACTTGGGGTTAATCGTCTTGCTCAAGGAAAGATTTTTCAGCATTCCATCTCATGGATTCAATCTACCATTCTGCATTTTTTTGTAATGAATAAATTACTTTGACAAACATACTTTGCTCGCAATCATTTCTTACATTTTAACATAAACTTACAGAAAACTTGATGCCTGCCCTCGGATGGGATTCATACAGAAGAAAACCAAAGCTAGTATTAATCTGTTTCATCTGTAGAACGCATACAGAGTAAGGGAACTTTTAAAAGTAATTCTGTAATTTAGGTGAAGTATCTCTTTAACAAGATGAATGACAGTGTCAGTAAACATTGGGAGATTTTTGCAAACCACCTTTATATAAGAATAAAAATGTATGTGGAGTCAAAATGATACTTTGGATCTACTGTTATTGGTAGATTGATAAGAGTAAGAGATCACGTTCCAACACATTTTCCATTATTGCAGCTTAATAAAAAATTGAAATCAGCAGCCAACACAGAGGAAGTTGTATTTACATTTATTCAACATTGACTTTTTAAAGTCTGAATTTGACTATAAAAAATTGAGAAAGTGAGAAAATAAATGTACAAAGCTGTTACTTAAAAAGTGACATTAGACCAAGCCATATTGCTGCAATGAGATTCTGAATGCAGAGACCCATTTCCTGTGTCAAACTAAAATCCCATTAAAAATGCCCTCAACAGCATAAACAATGAGTTTCAAATTTACCCTAAATCTACATGTATATTGACTAGTCCAGGGGTGCTCAAACCTTCCAGTCATCTGATTCAATTTCTCAAATAATCTAACCCATAGCTAGGAGAATTCAATTACCTAGTTCAAGGCTATTTCTGAATTAAGAAAAACATATGTGTTTGTCCCAGGTGTGGTTTAAGAACCGAGACTGCTAAGAGAAATTTTGGAAAAATTATAAACTTATGGTAAAAACAGACAAGAGGAGTTTTGTTTTTAATAAAATCTCATATTTACACCTAAAAGAAGAATAGATGTCATCATTGTTACAAAACAGATTTCCTGAAAAAAAACCTTGCACCTTAACAGACCACATCTTACTCATACACAGACAACTCAGTCCAGTACAAAAAAAAACACATTTTAAAAAGGAGTTTGAATGACGAGTCACCAAACAGTTTGCTCGAATTTTGTGGCACACGTATAGAAAAAACAGTATGAAAACCACAGACTAAAAAAATTTTTTTACACAACAATTATTCCTGAATTTTAATTCACGACAGTTTTCCCTCACTTTTTGTTTTTTGCCACATTTCGGGGGGAACCTTTTAGCAAGTCTCGGATTTTAAGGTAAGTTCCAGTGGCCTCAGCAACCTCTGTGAACTCTGGTGTGTCCTCAAAAGGAATAATGCCCTGTGCAAACCTACTCCGGTGAGGCACGGCTGTTACCTTCCCAGCAGAGTCGGACAGATCTCCCTCTGTAGCATCCTGATCTGAGGAGTCTGTCTGACAGCCCTTTGGTTGGACCGGTGTCTGTGGCACGCTAGGACTCGATGCCGTCTCACTGCCATCTGCAGCAGCTTGATGGCTCACGGAACTCTCCTCTTGCACTTGTGTTTTTGTCTCACCGGGTTTCTCGGCAACCGTGTGGCCCCTATCAGCTGCTTCAGGGCTCTGAGGGCTCTCTTCGTCTGGTGAATGTGTAGAGATACTGGGTGAGCTGAGGAAGGGTGTTCCAACAACTGGTGTCTCTGAATCACTGCTGGTAGCGGTGTCAGCGTTTTCCAAAGCTGCCCAGATTAGCCTCTGCTGCTCCTCTAACTCCTCCAGCGTCAACTCTTCCTCCTCCCCCCCACCTGCAGACTCCTCGCTCACAGCGCGTCCCCGCAGAGCTGGCGAGCCGTTAGTGGGCGTGGGGGGAGGTGTTCCTTTAGGAAGAGGGGGTGGAGTGGGAGTGGCTGGTGGTGTGCCGTGGGGTAAGGGAGGGGGGGAACCAAAGGATGGTGAGCCAGGGGGCAGCGGGGGCTGGAACCGGAAGCTGTCGGAACTCCGGTGACGGCGAGATGCAGTATCCTGGTCTGGAAACACAGACTGGTGAGTTATCCACTGCCGGAGCAGGGAGGCCACATACACGTGACCCAAACACATGTCCCTATTGTTTTCTGCAGACAGACTAACTAGTAATAATGACAGCAAAAAGATCTGAAAAGCAGAACATATTCATCTGGTGGTTACTGTGTTCAGAAACCTGGATAATTACACTTCTACCTGAATCAACGTCCATATCTGAACTTCTGGCATCAGATTTCCTTTTTTTTGTCTGTCGGGGAGATGAGTCAGATTCATGCAGTCTCTTTTTGCAGTTGGCACCGGGCTAGCGGAAAAAATATTTTTGTTAATAGTACGCACACATACAGTGGACAAAATTATATTAAAAAGTGGATAATAGGGTCATTGTACTTACCATTGGAAAAGTGTTTGACAGATATGCAGCAAAATTCTGCTTCAAGTGATTATGCTGCATTGGAATAGAGCCATATAACCTGTAGTCCTAAAAGTCAAGGTGGAGGGTAAGGATTGGTGCAATGGTTAGGTGCAAACTTTTACAAGTGAAAGGAAAAATGTGTACTAGTACATTCATTTTGTCCAGCTATCAAACTGCTTTTAAGAAAGACTTACATCCTTCACACTAGGTGGTGCAGATATATTGAAGCCTGGAAAATCTATAAGCTTAGAAACATCATAGGAAATCTTTTGTCCATTGTCATCCTCTGTTTGTTCTTCACTTGAAACTATAGAGTGAAAACAGTATTAATATACAGCAGGCCAAAAGTAAACAGAGTTAGGCATTTTGCCAAAAATACTTTTATCTACTTCCTGTGAGTTAGATGAACCTGTGCATAACATCTATGTATTTCCATCTAATATTTATAAACACATTTGGTAACTAACATTAGCCCAATAACTTGAAGTCTAAGAAAACTGGGCACATTGTGAAACTAATGTAATAGTACCTATTAAACCAATGTACACTTTAAACCCACTTCCACCTTTTGGATTCAAATCAAAAAGAGAGAAAAATATGTTTTTGTGATGTTTAATGTCTCAATATCTATTTGTTACATCCATACATCCAACTTACGTATGTTTTCCATTTGCTGCCAGTCAATTTAGAACTTATTCATGCATATATAAAGATGTTACTGAAATGCTTAATACAATTTGTTTCATACTCTAATAAAACATGACACCCAATGAACAGGTCCCAACGAAGACAGTAGCTTAGTGCACTGCAGCAGAATACAATATTATCTGTTTAACTAAATTTAACTTATATGTATCATTTATTTGGAAATAATTCTAGGTATGCATAAGGCCCCATAAGTGCCACAAGTAGCATATCTTCACAATGACAGCTTGGTGAATAGCAACCCACTAAAACCCACAACCCTGGCCTTGCAGGGAGGATTCTCTACACTCACCAGCTCTGCAAGCAAGTCCAGCTTTTCTTATTAAACACCAAAAGTACATTTTAGAAAAAAAAAAATATTTTGAGTGTGAACAAAATACAAATTGTCATTCCACACTGCAGATATATTATGGAAATTATCTAAAATTACAACAGTAAATTTCAACAAGTAGCAAATTATGATCAGGATCAGTGATTCAAATTAAAACAGCAAATCAAGTGTTAAGTGAAGCGGTTATGCTGATTGGTGGAAATCTTACCCTTTCCATCATATAATGTGAGGCCGGAGTTCTCCATCTCTGCCTCCTTAAGCCAGCCAGGTGGGTAGCCTAGCTCCCTCATGCGGTAGATGTGAGGGGGTAGGGTATTCATATCAACTCCCAGTGCAGATAGCAGCTCCTCACTGATCAAAGCCAGAAAACAAATGGAAATGTGTAAGACTAAGGATTCAGTAAACCAAAAATCCTAGTTTAATAACTTTTTTGATGTTTTAACCAAAAATGTGTTAGCTCCTTCAAACATTTTCAATGTGCCTTGCCTCATGATTCCTGGTTTATATTTGGCAAATCGTTCCTCCACTTCCTCTGCATGGTAACGCTGATTGCTTAGGTTGCCTTGGTTACCCTGAGAAAACTCCTTCCGCTTCTCATTTATTC
Source organism: Esox niger (assembly GCA_016801105.1). NCBI lineage: Eukaryota > Metazoa > Chordata > Actinopteri > Esociformes > Esocidae > Esox > Esox niger. Next base: position 94,625 of record JACXGJ010000244.1, on the reverse strand, counting down.
TGGCATTGTCCTTTGGCTACGACAGCAAAAATGTACATTACTTTTACTTACTTGTGAAACGCTCTCCTGGTGGGCCTTGATAAGTGAACAACTTTCACATTAAAGTCAAGTTCTTCAAGACTCACCTGTGGACAGTCTCGAAGTTGATGCCCATCCAATCCACAGTTAAAACAACAAGGTTTAGCTCTATAATATGGGCAAAAATGCAACATTAAGAAAGTAATGATGACTTACACATAGGTCTTGGACTATTTTACAGATCTATGCTATACCTTTTCTCTTTGATCTGAACTTCTTGTCCATTTAAGGCGAGGACCTGGCTGAAAACCTGCTGATATCTTTTCAAATATTCAGGAAATTAAATAATAATGCAAAAGCTAATTCAAAATGGTTATCAAAATATAATTCATGTTTTGCACATTACATGTAGACAATGAAAGACCAAAGAATATGAATCTTCTCCTGTTGTTGACCTCCTAGGGATAAAATTGGACTATGAAAGCCAGATGGAAGCTGTGTTAAGGATACTTTGGAACCTGCCATCCTTCTGTCTGCTGAGGGTTATCATTAAGCAGGGGCTGTCCAAGTTTGTCCAGACAGAAACTGGTGAAATACAGGACACTTCCCACCATCTGTAAAACAAGAGACAAATATCACATCCAGACAATCAAATGCAGATTGAGAGTTTTACAAAGCATGTTGTGGATATTTAGAGAGTACTTCAACAAATGAACACTCACACTGAAGGCCTCCTTAATCTTTGTGATGCCACAGGTGGCATTCGTTTTCTTATCCTCTTCCATAACAAAACTTGAAGTCTGCACCAGGAAGAAAACCAAGGCATGTAATTAAACAACTATACATACGTCTGAGGAATACTTTTATTACCAAATCCCAAACTATACCTGAGGGTTGACACTGCTGGAGGGAGCTCCTGTTTCAACACCTCCATACAACTGATGTTTGTGAACAATACTACAGATGGAATCTTCAATTTCTTGACGGCACTGCCTGGGAATAAAAAAAAACAGTTCCCCATACCATAGATAAAACCATAACTGGTCAAATTTATAAACAAAACAAAAAGTACATACTTTGAGATGCTGTTATTGGCGAAAAGGATCTGTAGAAGAGGTCCATCAATCTTTATGTTTTCCACATTGATACCACTGGAAGAAAGAAACTTGAATCAGGATCACTGTGGAAATTATATCTAGGTTTGCCTCTATACTAATGAGCAATGTATCAATTACTTACCTAGGCCTTGTCAAAACTTTCAATTTTCTTTTTAACTCTTGATGTGAACAATAGATTAAGGAAGGAATATCTAGGTATTTCTGATCAAAACAAAATTGGCAACACGCAATTGTGTCCGTTTCTGTTAGTTTGCTTGGTTATTATGCAGTCCTAGCGCTATGCTTTTTGTAATTTCATGAATGTAAAATGTATATTCTTGTATGCACATAGCTAACATATGTACAGAGACATGTTATGTTTTAATGAAGAACGTGAATTGCCTCCCCGGGACTTGTGAAATATTGTACTACTGTGCCAACAATATTAACATTGTATCACAGTTGGTTACTGCGGTTTATTGTGTGAAAATATTATAGATAGCTAGTATGTCTAAAACTGTGCTGAAAAAGTAGTTTACAACATAGTCAGCTGAAATGCTGTCAAACAAGGCACATCCAACGAATGACTGGGTGAGCGGTGAAATTCAATTTTCTAGTTTGTTAGCAAACGTCATGTTGAATGGCTAACGTTAGCAAGCTACTTGCTAGCTACTGGCACACACAAGGATATTCTCTTCTATGAGACTGCGAATTGTCTCCTCATGCGCCCCTACTCGTTCCTTGATTTCAGCGCCGCCTTCTCCATCCTTATCTTCTTCCGTGAACCGAATGTGAGTAGCAACTGGCAAACTATCTTCTAATTGCTCAAAGAGCTCACTGTCACCAAAATCAACCTCCGCCATCTTCACTCTATTGCTAGTCAGAGTTCAAAGGTCAAAACGTAATCACGCAGAAACTTTGATTGGTTGTTTTATACCACATGTTTGAAACGTTTACCTCTTTCTCCAGTTTTCAGCTAACTTCTCTGTTGTTATCAACATGACCGTAGGACAGAATTAGGGTAACAGTGATAATGTTGTTCAATTGTGGCACTTACTTTCCAGTTTAAAATGTCAACATACACAACTATTCAGTTACCGCACTGGATTGGTAACAACCTGAAAATCCGCTTCCTATACCTGGCTCATAGAAGCTCATTCAAAGTGACGACCTGTCCTGTCGAGGTGAGTTTTACGCTGCTTCATACACTTTGGTCTGTTCTGGCGGACTGAGTGGCAAGACAGCATCACCCATCTTTCCGTCATTGATTTTATGAATTGATACAGCAGGTCTACTTATGTTTGCTCTTATTTAGGGACCAATGGTTCCTCTCTTTTTAGGGGCTGATCTCTTCTCAAACACTGATATCCGTACAGAAAACCATCCCCGGTATCATGCAAAGTTTGCAAAGAAAGGATTGGCAACAAAACTGCATTTCTCTTCTGGTAATTATAAGATAATTTATAGGGTATGTGTATGTACTATAAATGGTCCTGGGAAAATTGTACAGGCTATTTATCGGGCACTAATTGTTTATTTGTTTGAAAAAACGCGATATATTACATTAAACACAAAAAAGACGACATAACAAATTAGGTAACAGTAAATTGACCAAAAGGAGCTGGATTGACCAAAGGTAAACATTTACTTATTAGGCTTCTGGATAGGGACCACCAGCTGGGCACTATAAATCATAAAAAGAAATACAAGTAAACATTTAAACAATAAAAAGTTACATTAATTGATTGTGTTGACAAAAATATTTTAAGACTTGCACAGTACGGTGTTTGGCTATTTTCCTGCATAACAGTTTGTCTAAATTGATAGCAAAGCTAGCATACAGAACTCCAGTAGTAGTCAAAAGTTGTTTTTAGGTGTAATGCATTTGATTATGTATTGAGGTTGGCATCCATGTAAGTACCACACTGATATCTAACCCAACATAGTGTCAAATACACAGAAACGATAGCCTGAACTTAGGCATATGTTAATAAGGGACATTCCTCTACACGTTTCCATGGAACTTATTTGAATCTACTACTGTTCCATTGACCTCTGTACTGCATCTATCCACAGCTTTTAGATTCCATGGCCTGAGGGTTCCTACTGCCAGCAATTGCCTGTGGTTCTACAGCATCCAAGGTGTTTTTCGAGTGGCCTTTGAAATGTACAGTAAACAAGAGCAGCTGTCTGTATTGGAGAACTTTCAGGTAACATTTCAGACACCTAGATATAAATCGATCCATGGAGGCTTTAACTTTAGCAGTTTTTAATGTCACACTGTTTAAAGGTACTCTGACTTCATGGTACTAAATTGTCAATCTTACTGTAGGAGTTATGGAAGTCCCGCCTAAATGACATTCCATTAAAGATGAACTACAATCTCAGTGTTCAGCTGGATCCTCTGCCATCCCAGGATATTGTGGACATGTATGACCAAGACTTAAAGCTCAAACTGATGTCTCAGAGCCTCCAAGGTAACCAACCTGAAGCTGTCGATAGCCCCCACACTGACGCCGGCTCACCAGCATTCACTTCAGCAGATCACGATTACTGCACATTCACAGATAAGAGTTTGCTGGCACAGCCAGTCCACCTCTGTGCCTCAGTCTTTAGTAAGAAACTACAGGCCTTGGAGGCAAAGCTCAACTCAGACCAAACTCTTGGGACCACCCAGCAGGAGACCATCCTGCTTCTTTTGGAAAACATTGAGCGCTGTGTGAGCAGGCCCCTGGAGGAAAGAGATGTGGCAGAAACTGTAATAACTCTGCTTGATGCTCAGAAGTTGAGGCCTGTGTACACCAGCCACTTGCTTTATTCCATAGGCCGCTGGCTCGGCCAGCAGTTTCATGCAGCCAACGGATGTATCAGCCAACAGGTAGAGGACTTCAAGGTGCGGCACATAGAGAGGATTACAGATCTGCCACCTGCAGAGGAACTGGCCTCAGAACTGTTTCCAGAGGCAATGCGAACTCTGTTACTCCACTGGATGGGTCTGAGTGATGACTCAACCCTGTGGAAGAGACAGTGCGAATACCCCATCCTGCTACTTATCCTGGAATTTGCCAACCACAACCTTATCACTGGTGTGGCACATGTGCTTTACTCAAGTCTTAAGGTTAATTTAGATCCACCTGAGTCAGAAGGTTTGAATACAACCGCTTTTATGTGAATAAAGATGCTGGGCACAAGCAAAATCACAAGCTAGTCCCCAGTATGTTAGTTCCCAAAGCATTGTGATGGTCCCACGTGGGGAGAAATCAGTGACACTTCTCATTATGGATGGAGTGCAGTTCACAATTCATGGATCATCTCCCCTGCTTGTGACCAAAATTGCTGCAGCCTAAGAAGGCTATCATCGCTTAGAAGCTTAACAGTGGTTCCCAATCAACTGTAATAAAACCCCTGGGCGTACATGGTCGGTCCACTGGGTGTACTTGAGAAGACAGATAAAACCGTAGGCTTACTGGTATAATGGACATGAGGGTGTACTAAGTGCAAAATTCAGCTGATGTTACAGAAACAAAAGTTTGGGAACCACTGTATGCAACATAAATGAAAGACTAAGATGAATGTACAGTATGTAGTAGGGCTAGTGCGACCACCAGCAGTTTTAGGATATACCTAGTTACAATGAAATATGATGGCATCCATGTATTTAATAAATACCTTTTCTTCCCAAACATGCTGAAATTGAAAAGAACATTTGAAACAATATGCCACTTGCTTTATCAATGTCTTGCATGACTGAATCTTTTGTCACTGAACATGTAAGTGGAGGCTGGAGAACAGTCTCAGTACACAAGAACGTCTAAATTAATGTCTGTTTGGTTGCTAGAGGCCTCGTGTGCATTCATATTTCCGTGGATCCCAAATCATTGCCAAAATGCTGTTTAAAACAAGACAACCATTTATGTTCAGTTTCTTCATGCGTTGTTTAAGTGTTAGACCCACAAAATATTTTTCTTGCAGTTCTGAAAAGCATTAATGGTCAAAAACACAAGGAAAGACTTATTCAACAGACTTTAATTTTAGGGGCATGTAACAGTATATTGTTTGTTCCTTCCATGATGCCATCACCTGGTAGACATTTTAGTATTATCCACTGGCTTAGATTTCCATTCAGTAGAAAGATAAATGCTACAAATTCAGATTAGAATTCGGATCAATTTTGAAAGCCTCTTGGTAATGAATGTAAACAGAATTATTTCACTTGATCTACATATTGTTCCATGTCAAACCATCAGAAATATATACAAGTTTAGTAAAAAAAAAAAAGAGATATGCAATCACAACAGAACTCTCAATCCAGCCAGGATCAGTCAAACTATTGCATAACTCTGGAAAGATGTACAGATTTCTATCTATTTACATGAGAATGTTCCAAGATGTGAGATTGTTTCTACATAAATTATTACAGACCCAATGCAACAACATCCATGCAAGCGTGTGTGCTAGCTGTGAGTGGCGAGACCTATGAGGAAGAAAGCAAGGACAAGCCAGTGCACTGTTTGGGATTAGATGGTGTCCATGCCCCGTGAAAACGAGGAGCCAAAGCCTAGTCCCATGCCCCTCTGAGTGTGGGTCTGTGACCGGGCCATCTCATACTGGACATCAAGGTTATGGAACATCTCTTCCTGCTGTTGCAGGGTCTTCAGGCCTTCGTCATTTAGTGGCTTTGAGGCCTCACCTTCCTCTTCTCCCTGAAAGAAGAAACACCTTTGCTTGAAATTTAGTTCTAAATAATATTTCACTTTCACATATTACAGGAAAAAACGTATATAACAATACATACTTTGATGCCCATCAGTTTACGAAATTTTACATTTTGGTCCTTATTTCCAAAGTTCAGCTTCTCCCACAACTCAGCTGTCTGGGACTTGTCCTTCAAGACAAACAGTTTGCATGCATTAGTAATTTTGAGAACTGTGATCAATTGTTAGAAAATAGAGTACACGAATCTATATACAAAAATAACTGCTGTAGGTGTAACAGACATTGTTTGAGATTAACTGGTAAATTAAATTAAAATGAATGCTTACTCCTTCCTTCTTTCCCTGCCAAAGCTTCTTTCTCTTCTTCTCCTGTTCAGCAAACTTCATAGGATTGACAGCAGAGGGATTGTAATAGCTGGGCACAGCAATGCCAGTCTCTGCTAAGGTTTTGGCTTGCAGGGCTGCCATCTGAGCTGCCATGGCAATCTGGGGGGTGACCTGGGTCCCAGAGGCCAGGAGAGCTGCCACATTGAGGACCGGGTTGGAAGCAGCTACCGCCGCAGCAGCTGCCGCTGCCACTACGGTGTCAGTCAGCAGGGGAGCTGGTACTAGACACACAGAGCAACATGGATATCAGACATTGGCTGGTGTCAATGGTTTCACCCTCACAGAATACATATTTGTACAATAAATTGATAGCCAAATAGTGTCTAACCTGCAGGTACATCCTGTTGCTGTTTTTCCAGCAACTCCTTTTCCTTCTGCTCCTGGAGTTTCTTTGCCCTTTCCAACCTAGAGATACAACAGAGTTAAGGGTTTTCATGCTCGTCAGCTAGGCTTTTGGAAAATAATGAAAGATGGTCCATTATCCTAAAGGAGATGCTCAAGTGACAAAAGCTTGAGACTCAGTTCCTCTAAGCTGCCATAGTACCTTCTGGCCAGGGCTTCCTGTGCATCCATGGCGGTGTTCCTGCCCCGAAAAGCCGGGGGGCTCACAGACCTGCTATGACTCTTCTCTTTTCGGCGCACTTTCTCAGTCTTCTTCTTCCGCTCCCTGAAGAGACCTCATAGCATTTTAAAATACACAGAATGATATACATTGACGTGCACGCACGCACAAATACGGTGCAGAGCCAGAGGGCAGTGGTAACACTTAGGTATAAGTATCAAGTTACTCCCTCCCAAAGACCTACATTTCATGTCCAAATACACCCCAAAATAAAATTTAAAAAAGATAAAATAACATTGTGGCAAACATGAAACAAACAGTCATGGTTACCAATGACAACCTAAGTTTGAGTAGCAAGTAAAACCCACCTGCTTTTACTCCTACTTCGCTGACGGTGTTTGGTCTTTGAACCTGACCGTGACCTGCCCCTCTTTTTCTTCTCCCGTGGGGACCGCGACCTCCTTTTCTCTCGACTTCTGCTGCGATGACGTCTAGAATTGTGGGAAACCAAGGAATCCCATAAAAAAATTTATCATTACATTGATGTAATTTCATGTAATTCCATCCTACATTTCAGTGCCTCCACGTAGCAAATGTATGCACTAATGTGGTATTGGCAATGGCAGGCAGCTCTCTTGATTCCATACAAATTGTCATTACTAATGAACAATGCGGATGTATTTTCATGTGCAGTTGAAACTCAACTACGCCAATAACTACTGATAACTAGCCATGCAACTATGCATGTTAGGTTTCTGTCTATCATTCTGCAGAATAGGCTTGCCTACCTGATGCATGTTTGACTTAACACTGATTAACAGCCCAGTAGCAAACAGAATCTTTACAGAAATTAAATACATTCCCATCACTTTTCCAAAATATGTAGCATTCACTGTCAAAAACGTTTCCAGGTCTGGAACACACAATTTTCTAATTCACCGACTTTCAGGATTTTCATGACCACGTGGACACGAAAACATGCTAATCCCTCTCCCGTTTTCAATACAGGTCAAGTTATCATGTAGTATTTGCCATAACCTAAACTCACCGCTCACGTGAGTGTGATCTGGAGTGGCTCCGTCCCTTCTTATCTTTGCGCCGGTGTCGGTCCTCCCCATTTTCAGCAGACAGTCTCTCCCTGCCCCTCTCAGTCTGCTCCGGCTGCTCACTCAGCTTGCTGTGAGATTTTGATGGTTTCTCCGAATCCCTCCTTCGTGCCTGTTTTAAGAAGAAGTTGTCTCTTTCAGGAAAATAGTGCAACAAAGAGAGTTAGTACAACGGTTTTATACAGAAAATACTAAAGCATGTTGAGATCTCCTACTCAGTTCAGTCATACTGCATATTTCCCTCATTAAGAGACACCAGAAACACTCATGACCAGGTTAAGTGTAAACTGGTTGAGCAACTCTTTCAGTCTACTTTTAAGATGTGTGTTTATATATTTTTACCAGAGATACATTTCAAAATGAATTGTCCTCCAAGTCCAATGTACTTAGCCTAGTACATCCCCAAACATATAGTGCATATAAGGTGTCAAGGTTTTGTAAAGTCCTACATCAATTCAAATGCAACAGCCAGTTTCAATCCAAGTTTTAAAAGCCTAGTTCCCAAAACGATAGGTAGGGTACCATGGAACATCATCGAGTGGCTTAAATAGATAATAAAACACTACATTCCTTCGTCCATCTATAGTAAGTATCCATAGCTGGGCGATGAATGAGTTGGATTAATAAGGTTACTGGTAGCAGACTTCAGTCTTAGACTAATTTCAATGACAATGCAGCTTGATGTGAACCCATTAAAAGCTGTAAAAAATGCTTAAGTTAATTTCGTTATTTTCAACTGCTTTAATTCTAGGTGCCAAGTGTGAGTTTGAATGACTGATAGTTACCTGTCCAAGTAGTAGGCATATTATTTTGCTATGTCAGCAGCGTCTTCATTTCAGTGTCTCTTCGTGCTTTAGCACGCTGAGTATGATTTATTGTAGAAATGTTATCATGTGATCTACACACAGGATTTATCAAAAAAATCCTACATATTCAATCTTCACCATCTACTATGGTTATAGCAAAAGTGACAGATGTCCAAGATGGATGTTTATGTATAGCAATACACTTCCATTTCACTAGTTTCATGCCCATCTTCAAAACCCATTGAAATCTTTATAAACTTTGATTCATGTAAAATAGCCTACTCTGTTTAATACTTACCACGATAAAACCAAAACTAGACATTCAAGATGGTGACAATGCGGTTCTTTTAGTTCACTAAAATGAACTAAGATTAGTTACCTCTTTGCTCCTGCTCCGACTTCGTCTGTGCTTTTTGTCACCTATAAAAATAATAAAAAATTAATTGGTGAGAACAACGATCCCGCTTCAATTAAGCCTGCAGCAATCAATTATTTTAAATCAATTACTCTACGCATAACATTTTTGACATCTTAGGGTCTATGTGGTTGCTTTTTTAACTTGAACCAGAATATAAACAAACAAGTAATGTCTTGGTCCAATGTCTTAGAAACTAACACAAAAGACCACATTTTAATATGGGCATATCTACATTACCAGCCATGCGAAACTCATTAATTGGATAGAGCAAATCTGTCATTAAATGATTTCCTTTTATGAACCATAACAAAGTAACAAAAAAATTGACATTGTTGCACATTTTTCTTTAGTGTACTATAAGAAGGGTAAAGAAAAAAAACGTTTTCAGATTGGCACAAGCCTTTGCTTTGATGCCCACTATGATAAGATTACACTGCTCACTGGTACAATACAGATGTTCACTGCTCTTCTCTAATAAGAGCATTAAACATCTTGCATTCACTCCTTCATACAAGCATTTTACATTCTACTTAGCAATGATTTAGTAATCTGGGTGAGTTGGTCAGTTGTTCTTATGGTACTTAACTTTTAGTTGTAACTACCATTTTTCAGACAAGCAGTCCCAGTGTCTGAGAATGTAAGACAAGGTCTGCCTTTCCGTGCTGAGTGCAGGCGAGATATACCCTTATCACATTACAGTGAATAATCATGACAGCGGAACTACCCTAACTACAAAAGTTATAAATAAACAACAAACTACTGGAAGTGGCCACACAGCTCATATATAATATATGCATAAATGGGGAACTTGTCTAAAATGGTAATGTAAACAGAATGCCCTCATATAACAATGTTTGCAAACACAAAAAAACTTGTCAATACAACTACACCCAAACTCATTCTAGAAACTGTGCTGGCGTTGCTATTAATAAGTCACCTTTTGTTCACTATTTTGGCCGGTTATGTCAATAGGTGACAGCGGTTGTTCTAACCTCATGTCAAAGCCAAATGCAAGGACCAGTTCGACTGGGATCTGAAGATGTGACCTAGCAAATTACCTAGATCTGTTAACTTGAGCTATAAACATGCTTTGTCAGGGCATTTAACTTACTTGATTTGCGCTTCCGGTCCATGGAGCGCGACCTTGATCGTGACTGGTGGTGTTTGGAGCTTTTGGACAATTTGGATGATTCCATTTGTTTTCTTCTGTCCGTGTAAAGAGAGCCCATCAACGGTAGCAGGTCAGTCGAATCGGCGTCACTTGCCTAAAGTTAACAAAGCAAATGGTTCAACCTGACAGTTATTTGTTCTTTGAAAGCAGCTACATATGATGACCGTTTCAGCACAAAACATTTTAAGTAAATTTATCCCCAAACGACTACTATAATTCTAGTTCTGCGTCTGGCCAATTACATTTCTGATTATCCCATGCTTATAGACGAGTCATTAAGAGTCATTGATAGCATCAAGCCAAGCAACTGCAAGCAGCTAGCTTACACTTCCTCATCCAACTCTCAAATAATCTAACCTGTTAGCCAGTCTTGTTTTGGTAACAACGTTATTTTAGTTGCCCTCAGTTTAAATTCCATCTTACATTGTTTAGCATAGTACTTTTAATAATTTACTAACACAAGTTCTAGTTCTACGACTATAAAATGAATATCATAACCAATTTTTCGCAGCTGATTTTCCAACTACTCAGCTCAGTTGAGATAAGGCAGCTTGTCTGTGCCCTACCAGTTGGTTACAAATTATAAAGTCTTAAATAACAACTACAAAAATATGGATAATGATTTAAATATTTTTTGCCCATCTGGATAAAAAGGTTATGTTGTGCTAGGTAAGATCGTAGTACTGTAGTATCAAACGCATTTTCTTCAGTAACGTTATTGTAACTGGTGCCATGGGCATCTAGTCAGCCTAGCTAACTTAGCGTTAGATAGCTAACGCTAGCAAGGCTTTGCTAACGAAGGCGATGCTACATCATAATATACTAGTTTATGTTGTGGCCAGTTACTAAGAAGCGTAATGTTTATTACGTAAACAAATCAATATATAACACACTGAAATCCACCTAGTTAGTTGTGCAAGTTATATTAAGATAGCGTATATGCTGATGTAGTTTACTAGGCTGTGAAAGTAGCTAACAATCTCGGGCTTGGCTTGTGGACATGCTCTGCCATGGCTGCCAACGCCAAAGACGCCATCTTGATGAAACAACATCTTTAAAATAGCAAGAGCTAGTTAGTATAAACGAGTATATGAAGCCAATGGTAGTGCGTTTTTAATACAATCTTAACACTTACCGCCATGGTAAACTTGAAAAAACCTCTGAAAATAAGACTGTGTTGTTATTTCAGTGGTAACGTTGAATTTCGTTCGACGTAAGCCAAGCCTCTTCCAGTAATGATTACTGGACCGCCAAACGTATCCCTATAGTGGGTGGTTCGCGAACGATCGGCTCTTCTGAATATTTTTTTTTCGTGACACTGGGAACCGAATCGCGTCTACAAAATAGAAACGTCGACTCCATGATGTACACACTCAGATAGGTACAGCATTTTAATCATAAAACGTGGATTATCTGGAAATATGGGTTGGTGAATCCTCACCACAGAAATGGAAAATTGGTCAATGATCATTTCTGCACAGCGTAAATGATTTCGTGGTCAATCCAACAAACAAGACTGATCCCATAACACTTAATGTAAATTCGAACTTGCATTAAACGACCTGACATTGTGACTCTATATATATATATATTTAAGTTTCAATTATTCTAAGTAGATGTGCAACCAATTTGAATGCACGAGGCTTAATTTATACGTGGACGGAACCAAGTTATTCGGCTCACTGAACCAAGCAGGTCGTTCTCATTTACCACGATGGGGCTTATAGCGGAATGAAGCCCTCTAGTGGCCAAAATGCTGCTTTACCCAGACAGTTTTGGTGAGGTGTAAGACTATATCTTTCCCTGTAAACATGATACTTCCTACGTAATACTTCCATGTCCACATCCTTGGTCTTCCTTTGATTTTTGAATGGGACCTGCATGTACCAGCGGGCTCAGGAACAGTTTATTTCCATCTACTGTAACCCTGATTAACTCTGTGACCCAGATAACTTTGTGAACTATTTGACCATCACTCAACATAACCCCAAACCTCTCACGGACCTTCTTGCACTACTCCCTTTGTACTACTCTGACACTGCCTTGCAAAGTCTGATATTGGAAGTTTTCAGTTGTTACATGTACTTGTCTACCTCCAGAACCTCACTGCTGCTATCCCCGCATTTCAGTTGCACATGCACCTTGCACATTCAGTTTGCTTCTGCACATTTATAACCCCCATTATGCTTGCATTTTTACAGTTGTTACATACGCATGTCTACCTTGGGGACCTCACAGCTGCTACCTCTGCAACCCAGTTGCACACACTACCTTACTCCTTTAATTTTGCCTTGATTGCACATCTTGAATGCCATTAGCACACAACTATTATCCCACTTGAAACATACACTATAAATAATACATTTTTGCCCTCCCTCAATTTGCCTTTATTGCACATTTAGTATTGCCATTTATACTGAATTAGCGTTCATTGCACATCTACACATTCCACTTGTAATATACATATACTTATTACTTGGAAATAGTTGTTCATTTGCTGCCCTCTTGCACTTCTGGATAGATCCTAACTGCATTTTGTTGTTCTGTACTTGTACTGTTCAATGACAGTAAAGTTAAGTCTAATTCAATCTAATAATGCCCAGAGGGCAGCAATTGTCAACACAAATTTGTGGACATGTAATTGTTGATGGGGCTGCCTTGGTGTAATGACTCCTTGTGGCATGTCTAGCACCAGCAAACTTCAATCTTTGTTGTTGCTCGTAGAATGCATTTTTTTATATATTTATATTCAAACAAAAACTCTTTCAGCATAGTTCTGCTTGCTCGAATGTACCTGCTTGAGACAGTAAAAATCAGCTAGTTAATTGAGATCATATTACAGCTTTTTACTGAAAGTTGCCAGCCATTACTTTATGAAAATGTGAAACAAAATGTTAGTTTGTTTACAGGCAAGATCTTTAATTAAGGAGGCACAAGCAAATGGTGCAAGTTCTAGTTAGTCATTTGTTATTTTTTTTAAACAAATAATTTTCATCCTCTAATTTTGGTGTTGGAATTTCATGTGATTTATCTTTCTATTAGATTAATCACATAAACAGATAAATCACATGAAATTCCAAGTTTGAAGTGTTATTTATGACATGGGGCACATATCTAGTAAACCAATTTAAGGGGCCTATTTCGGCTCCAAATATCTCAGAATTCATCTTTAATCTGTGTGTATCTAATCTAGATGGTAATACTGAAAACCGGCATATAGTAAAGGAGTTGTTTTTATATTTTATATGGTCTTCTGAATTTGACACTGCAAATGTGAAGCTTAATCTACTCCTACAAAACAAGGTTCCAGGTGCAGGATTTAGTGTAACAACACCTATTGGTTACATTACCACTGTAACCTTCAGTCATTCTGAGACTTGGAATGAATAGTAGAAAAAAACTACAGTAACACACTACGTTAACAAGAAGAACAGCAATGTACTTTCAAAGATCTTGCATTCAGTATTTAACCTGTTCAATTCCTTCGTCTGCTTGCCACAAGTTCATTTGGTATCGCGAAGAAATCTAGAAGGAGGGTTTACAAAATTAAGATAAAAATCACCGTCTTGTGAGTAACCTTGAAGTAATATTTCCGGGTCACAAAAAATTGGAAAATTTCTAAATAAAGGAGGCCAACTAATTACTTCAAAACTCATAAACTGAAATTAGTCATTGGTTAAGATCATGTACTTCTCAAAACGTTGACAACAGTACATATTTGATCATATTTATGAGTAATATCAATATAAAAAGTGGGGTTTAAAACAGATTCCAAGGTCAACATTCAGAAAAGGCAAATGACTCAATATGGAATTCATATCGCCTCATAAATAAAAACGATTGAATCTTCCACAAAGAAAGGAATGTAGGAAATGTTCAGGAGAGAGTGTAGAGCAAGTCAAACAGGTATAATCATAGGGAATGGTGCGCTACATATAGAAAAACAATATTTCCCACACCCTTTTTATCTCCCAATGCAAAACACTATAATAGACTGTACATGTATATTTTGCCCTATACAGGAAAAAAACAATTCAATACACTGCAGTGAATGTATTGTAGGAAATGTTCGGGAGACTGTATAGAGGGATTATATGCGAACATGCCAACAACAATTGAAAATATATAGTGCACCTTGTATTTGGTAAATAATCACTCTATTCAGTCTCAACATTTGTGGCCAAATACATTCATTTAATATTATTAAGAATCGCGTTTTACCGCAGACGTCTTTTTGAAGGCAAAATCCGAAAACCGGAAGTCTTATTGTTGCTACGGAATATCTAATGTTGTCAGCATGACGCTACTCACATCTAATCATAAAATCCACCGAAGTTTCGCTTCTACTGAGGTCAGTCTGCCGGGATCACCAGTTAATTTTGCGCACGCGCAACCTACCAAAGACTGTTGAATATTGCCAAGAGCGCTAACAATTACATTGCGCTTCCTCTTGTTCTGAAAACAAGACCAGTAGGTCTAGAAAGCGCAAATAAATCTGATAACGTGGTATTTGTTCGTCCATATAACAATGAAGACACGCAACTATTATTAGGGACGATTTCAATACTTTCGGTTCTAATAGAAAGAAATTCCGTATATAGTAATTTCAAAAGACCGGATGAGTTGGTTGTCTTCACTCCCATGTAGCGTCTTTGCTAAGAAATTTATACCGCCAAATTCTAAACCCATACATTGGGGTGTTGTTGTTTACATCTAACTGCCGGCAACCGATGCGCTAGCTAGCTTCTACGGGTGAGTTTGTGTCTTGAGTATGTAGAGATTTTGTATTTCTTTCTAGCACCTTTATTTTTGTGCCCTGGACCAGAAGCTATCATCCACCTAGCCAGCGAAGCATAGCCAGTTAACTATCTAGCTGAAATGACTGCTCCACAGACAATGGGCGTTTGTTTTTAAGGAGTTCGGCGGTATAATATGAAGAACCATTTAAGCCAAAGTTATTATTTCTATGTTTTTGTTGAAATGGTCGAGGTCGTTGGGCATGTCGTCTGTTTTGACCGCCGTGTACACACAACCCTGCTACCTGCAAAATGAGGCTCTGGAAGAGACACATCTTGTACCACACACAGCAAACATAAAATAAGTCTGCATAATATTTCAATTAAATATAGGCTATTTGAGAATTCATTTCACACAGAACTTGAGCAAATCATTCATATCAGTCTCACTAGTCTTGTCAATAGTAGTGGTTTGTATAAGCATTCACTCCCTTCAACATTTCGTTTTGTTGAGTGTGAATATCGCACAAATGTTTAGAATTAACAATATAGTTGTGGCATGTTTATTCAGGTTCTTTGTTGAGGCAAGCCTACATTTGTTCAGGACTCATACTTGGCCAAGTTACATAGGACATTATAGCCTAGATTCAACTATGCAAACTAAGACCAGGTCACTTTTATAATGTTTAAGTCACAAAGACAAGTCATTGAGAGATGTTTGACAATAACAAATAATACATTTAGGAGGTATTTCAGAAAGCAGGGTTAACACACTGAGTTTAAATCCCGAATCTGTCTTGTCTGACTCAGAGCAGTAAACTCAGTGTTGATGGTTTCAGAACCGGTTGTAACAATTAGTTCTGTCAGTTAAGTTAACCCTGAGTAAAGCAGAAACATAAGGAGATAAAACCCTCATCAATGGAACTCAGATAACATGATTCACCATGGCAACAGGAGAAAAAGTGCTACTTCTCCCATGTGGATATGGAAATATGAATGAAAGCAATATGCAGAAGGAGTATACAGTGGGGCAAAAAAGTATTTAGTCAGCCACCAATTGTGCAAGTTCTCCAACTTTAAAAGATGGGAGAGGCCTGTCATTTTCATCATAGGCACACTTCAACTATGAGAGATGAAATGAGATTTTATCTCATTTAGGCCACTCCAGGACCGTAATGCTTCTTACGAAGCCACTCCTTCGTTGCCCGGGCGATGTGTTTGGGATAATTGTCATGCTGAATGACCCAGCCACGTTTCATCTTGAATGCCCTTGCTGATGGAAGGAGGTTTTCACTCAAAATCTCACGATACATGGCCCCATTCATTCTTTCCTTTACACTGAACAGTCGTCCTGGTCCCTTTGCAGAAAAACAGCCCCAACGCATGATGTTTCCACCCCCATGCTTCACAGTAGGTATGGTGTTCTTTGGATGCAACTCAGCATTCATTCTCCTCCAAACACCACGAGTTCAGTTTTTACCAAAAAGTTGTATTTTGGTTTTATCTGACCATATGACATTCTCCCAATCCTCTTCTGGATCATCCAAATGCTCTCTAGCAAACCTCTGACGGGCCTGGACATGTACTGGCTTAAGCAGGGGGACGTGTCTGGCACTGTAGGATTTTGAGTCCCTGGCGCCGTAGTGTGTTACTGATGGTAGCCTTTGTTACTTTGGTCCAAGCTCTCTGCAGGTCATTCACTAGATCCCCCCCCCGTGTGGTTCTGGGATTTTTGGTCACCGTTTTTGTGATAATTTTGACCCCACAGGGTGAGATCTTCCGTGGAGCCCCGGATCGAGGGAGATAATCAGTGGTCTTTTGTGTCTTCCGTTTTCTTATAATTGCTCCCAATGTTGATTTCTTCACACCAAGCTGCTTGCCTATTGCAGATTCAGTCTTCCCAGCCTGGTGCAGGTCTCCAATTCTGTTTCTGGTGTCCTTTGACAGCTCTTTGGTCTTGGCCATAGTGGAGTTTGGAGTGTGACTGTGTGAGGTTGTGGACTGGTGTGTTTTATACTGATAACAAGTTCAAACAGGTGCCATTAATACAGGTAACGAGTGGAGGACAGAGAAGCCTCTTAAGAAGTTACAGGTCTGTGAGAGCCGGAAATCTTGCTTGTTTGTAGGTTACCAAATTCTTATTTTACAGAGGAATTTACCAATAAATTCATTAGAAATCCTACAATGTGATTCTCTGGATTCTTTTCTAATTTTGTCTCTCATAGTTGAAGTGTACCTTTGATGAAAATTACAGGCATCTATCATCTTTTTAAGTGGGGGAACTTCCACAATTGGTGGCTGACTAAATACCTTTTTGCCCCACTGTATATTCAAGAAAACCTGCAATACAGTAGCAGCAGCAAAACATGAGAACTGGTGTGGCAGATAATTGCTGACCAAATCAATTTGTGAGTATTATAAAAAAGTTGAATCTCAAGTGTTCTACTCATTAAACATTTATATAATGTGTGTGGGTGTGATATATGCAGGTGCAACCCAACAGGAACAAAATATACTTGGCAGCAACTGCAGTGGAAATGTATACTTCAAACAGGAAAAGTATTATTTCTGAAC
The DNA here is from genome assembly GCA_016801105.1 of Esox niger. Classification (NCBI taxonomy): domain Eukaryota; kingdom Metazoa; phylum Chordata; class Actinopteri; order Esociformes; family Esocidae; genus Esox; species Esox niger. The sequence goes on along the minus strand of JACXGJ010000244.1, from coordinate 77,035 downwards.
AAGCAATTGTGATGTTTTTTAGTAAACGTTTCAGTGCAAGAGTCACATCTTTGACAGCCCGACAGATAAATCTGTGCCCCCCCCGTTTTGTTTCCCCTTAAACACTTCCAATTATATGAATTAGATATGATATAAAGATTCCCCTGCCTCATCCTGGAGCCAATCCTCTGAGATAAATGATTGTGCAGAAAAATGGTAATGCTGAAACAGATAATAATCAGGGAATGATAAAACATCCAAGCAAAGTCTGATCACCCTCTCCTGACTGAGATTTCTGCAGAGTATTTGTGCTTCAATATCAACTGGCTTTTCAAGAAAAGAAAAAGCTGTGTCTGACACATTCAGATGGCAGGTTTCAGTAAAAGAGTAGGACAAACTCAGGGTTATTTGAATAACTGACTCAGAAGTGCTGAACCGGCTCTTTAAAACCGTAAACCCAGAGTTTCCAGCAACTCTGAGTCAACTAACACTTAGGTTTTCACCAAACCCACTTTCTGAAATACCCCCTTAGCTTGTCTTTAAGCATGGTTCACCATTAGTCCGTCTCCTGGTGTCTCCTACATGCTCTTGAGTCTGTACTGGGAGAACGCAAACCTTGCGAACGGCACGTATATAGATGTGCCATCCTGGAGGAGCTGGACTACCTGTGCAACCTGGATAGGCTGCAGCTACCGCTTCAAGCTACCAGTAGTGACAAGGACACTAGCAAAATGCTAAACTAGAGATGAATCAGTCAGGAAGGATAAGAAGAGAGCAATTGTCTGTTGCCACCACCTCTAAAACCATTCAATTTTTGGTGGTTGTCTTGCTGTCGCCTCTGCAGTGTACTTGTTGTCACTTTAATTTGCATCAAAACAGGTGACATTGATTCACAATTGCTTATGCTTAACTGGACAGATCGATATCCCTGAGGTTTAATTGACCTGATGTTTTACTGTGACTATATGTTCCTTTAATCTTTTTGAGCAGTGTAGATTAGTGGTGTCTAAAGATGTTTAGTGGTTGGTCATAATGTATCTTTGTTTCTACTGTGCTGTAGTCATGTTTTCTGTCTGTGTTGTCTTTCTATTTATTCCTGATACCCATTCCCTTCAGGAGGAACTGGTATCTCCATTATAGCCAACGTTGTGTGGTGTATGAACAGTTGTTCTGAATTCAATCTCAAGTGTAGTTTAGCTGTATGACATCTGCTAGTAAAACTTAATTATATTCAACAAAAGTTAAGAGCATAGTGTAACAAATGATTTACACTAAACAAAACAATACCTTTTTGGTAAAAAGATGTCTACTGCACTTCACATGATCTAAAAGTGAGTGAAGTCGAATGATGGGCAATGCAGGGGTCAACAATTTAAACAAATGCACGTGGTAACAACAGAGCAGTAACAACCGCGTATCCAAAGTAGTCATCAAGACCAATTACATAAACTTTCAGGAAATGCAATGGCAAATGCATATGTAACAATGAAACCGATGATTGTCGATGACATTCACAAGACATTGACCATTTGAACTAAAACATAAACGTAACAGTGGACTTTGGCTTAAATAGTACCTCATTGTTTAAAGGAGCAATGGAACTGAATGGTATAACATTGCAATCTTCGCCAACCTGCAAAACTGGGCATTGCAAAACAAAATCGACTGCTGACAGCTAACTGGTGACAGTTCTGCAGTGGCACAACATGTATGGATAATGCTAACTTTGCCCATTTATAGACAACGTCATCTTTTCACAGTAGCTATGCATTAAGGTTCTTGGTCAAGGAAGTTCTTAAAGATCACAGACAAAGTTCTTAGAGTAATGAAACATGTTAGAAATAATGTTCACTTAGGGTTAGAAAAATAACCCTCAACATCAATCTATCACTCCATGGCTGGTTTGTTTCTTTAGAAAACAAAAAATATAAAAGGGTCACGTAATATAATTATTTTAAATATATGAGATTCATGGTTTTATAGAGTGGATATATATTGTTGTGTGACGGCTAAAATGTGCCGAGTGGATGAATATGTCTGTGAGAGACATCAATCAGTCGGTGAAATTCCCCAACCTATTGTCGCGATCTTAGCAATTGGTCTCATTGTTGAATGAACCTATCAATACTATCTTGACTATTTAGTATTTTAATAACCTCAAAGCTTTTTATTTTAGAGGGAGATTATGAGGGAGATTATATTATAGGCTGTCAAACGTAATACTGCACAGTACATTTTCTGAAATGTGTTATCAATGTTGTAGTTACTGTACCTAATTATTTTTAAAAATGCTAAAAAGATTTGACATTCAGCATTCGCTACTACTTCTGCCCTGCTTCAATGCATTCAATTTGAGGCAACGTTCTGCAGCTGCTTCTGCACTGCAATGCTGCAAGGCAATCGCAGCATACCATTTTTTAAATGAATTAACTTCTGGTTTAGATTAAGGCTTAATGGAATGGAATGGGCTCATATATATTTTTTTATGATTAACTGCTGATTGCAGCAGAATGAATTCTAAACCTTTGCTCAACTCCACCCAAATGCTTCAAAACCTAGCAGCAGTATAATAACCCCAAACATACTGCTAAAGCAAATAAAAGAGCAATGTTCTTGATTGACCCAGTCAATCGTATGTGTTTCACTTGCTGAAGACAAGACTGATGGTAAAAATTCCCCAAAGAGGAACTGAAGATGTAGTCAAGTCATGACAGTGTCACCAACCTAGCAGCTGGTTATGTCAGTGGGTCACAGACTTAGTAACATTTGTTTACTTTAAAACTGAATACCTTGATAACACAGCAACTTATTTATGTTATTTCTGATCTAACTTTACAATGTACAGTAGCTGGAGAAGACCATTTAATTTCTTCAGCTATTATACCAAAAACAACAATGAACTCTCCGGTTGAAATTCCTTTGAATACCCTAATGTAAATCTAGTCAGTACTGCATTATATTGTTACAGTTAATTGTTACAATACACATCATTGCTGTTTGTAACTAAAAGTAGTTTAGCCGTCACGTGAATTCATGCATTTGTCTCCTTTTAATTTTAAAGCTCTCCTGCATACATTACCACCAGACAAATTACTTCTTAGTTTGTATTTCCGTATATCAAGAATCAAACAGGGTCTCAGAGTTGGTTAACTCTTGATTTAGTTGGTTAAGTCTTAATTGAAGATTTGAACTCAGTCTCCACTGAGTTTGGTAGATCAGATTTGAGTATTTCTGCTGCTCACATTTGGAATGAATTCCGAGATTTGAAACTGAATGAATTGGGCAATTCAGAATGATGATCGGAATATTTCTATGAAGAATGTTTGTCTTATGAATTTTTGAGTGTTGTTATTATTATTGTTCTTTTATTATTTTTCATTTATTTTGGGGTGTGTTCAGCATACTTTCTATTTGGTCTCAGCATGACCCCCCCCCCTGCTAAAATAAAAGTTAAATAAAAAAAACAGAAAAATGTGAAGCTAACTGGTACAGTGCCAGCTAGGTAACACATTTGTGGCATGATTTTCATCTAGGTAGGTGGACTAAATAACAATGTGGAACGACGTTGAACTTCTTATCAATGAGGACACGAACACAGGTCACCTTTGCAATGTCCGAGAGGATAGTAGTGGTTTGTACCAAGTGGATACCTTGGTAAAAATTGCCTCATCTGAAAAGGTAAGAACCAAGTTAAAATGACTCTAATCACATAGGATTAGTATCCGACTGTATAACTCACCACAAGCTAGGTAAAGCTGAAGTTGAATCAGGAGGTAGTGGATTGGTTGATGGGTTCTCCTCTAAAACCATTATTGTTTAGAATTCCCACTTTGGTCAGCTTTGAAATTGTTACCATGCCATTGCATTTGTTCCTACAAACATTGAGTTTTGCAGACCAACTGGTGTCATTATTGCTGTTACACACCTTAGGCTGTGTATGTCTAAACAGTGAAATCAATTATTTCTCATGCTACTGTGCAGCAGGGTCAGTCAGCGTGTGATTTGCAGTATTTTGGTGATTTTATTTGGAGTGGTAATCCATATGTGGTAATTTCTTGCTGCACAGTTTTCCTGTTAACAAAAATGTTGGTATGCTGCATAAATGTAAATAAAAACATAATTCAGTGATGTGCAAATAATTTAAACCCTATATTTAATAGAAAATATTACAAAGACAACATATCAAATGTTTTAACTGGGGTTTTTATAGTTTCTTGAAAATATATGCCCACTCTGATGCCAGCAACACGATCAAAAAAGTTGTGACAGAGGCAACAAAGAATAGAAAATTTGGGTAATGCTAAAAAATGAAACCTGGTGGAATATTACACCACTGCTCGTGACTGCTACGACTTTGCATTATGGACAATTCAATTGCATTATTTTAGATTTTTTTTCTGAAATTCCATTACAACTAACAAAGAATCAGTTTGGTAATACATTTCCAAATTTCCACCTATGAACCTACGGGTTCCTTTACATGTAAAAACTGATTCAATTGAATAATTGTTCTGGATTCCAATGCACCTTTTTAATTTTCCCATTTCTGACGAGCACATGAAAGCTAGTCATAGTACAGTGTCGCATGATGGTGACTAGATGGTGATGGTTGCTAGAAGAGAGAACAGGTTTATAGTGAATGAAGTATTAGCACTTCCAGCTCCTTCGTTCTCAATATACTAACTCGTTGAAAGGGTATATATTTTCTCTTCAGTGCAAGTTGTTCACATTATTGTTTTCATGCAGGTGCTGTCAAATCCTCAGCTCTACGCCTCCAACAGTTCAAACTGCAGCATTGTTGTTGCTGATACAACAGTAATCCTCTTTGACCTCAGCTATCAGACTATCTTGCTCCATCTCGACTTTGGTTAGTATCTCTTATGCTTTCAGTGAAGAGGTCGTCTCATGTTACGTTACGTTTTGGTAAAGGATTGTGTTTACTAAAAAAAGTTTTGTTTCAGACTCTAATGTGGATGCTGTGGATGTTTGTCTGGATGACCAATTTTTGGTGGTCTGTGAGAGGAATGGAAATCTCCATCTTATCTATCTGCCACAAAAAAGGACTATTCTCACTAGAGTAAGAGATGCAGCAGATCTCATATTAATTACGTTTAAGCTATTTAATGTGTGAATGTCATTATGTTAAATACTCATGCATTCTACTATTACTATTGTGTGTTTTTTATTATTCGTTTAATTCTGCTAGGCAATGTTGGAGAAAGCCCCCACTGGAAATAAGAAAACATATCAACATATTATCCTTCAAGAGGATAAGACATCTGTGGGTGAGTTGTTGATAGTTTCTCATATCTTGGGAAGTTATACAGTATTTATAAATTGTATTTTGAGGTAATGGGTTAAACTTGATCATTGTTTCCAGGGATGTACCATCTGTTACTTCTCACTCAGGATGGATTTTTTCATATCACAAACCTTGCTCTGGAGAAGATTCAAACAGGTATTGCACCAGTTAAATTGCACTTCCCGATTTTATTTAGCTTGAGACCAGTTATATTATTATTATTAATAGTATTATTATTATATCATATTATTTGAAATTGTATTATTTTCTTCCAAATTCTTTAGCCATCGAAAAAATGGACATACAAGCTTTGAAAGAGGTGTGTTGGTGTTGTCTTTGTAATGTAATAATAATAAATCAAAATACATGCCTTTGTAATTAGCAACCCACATTTTTTATTTTTTGTATTCTCTAGCTCCAGTCTCTCATTATGACAGACTTCTGCTCCACCAAGGAGATCCATGGAGGGGGTTGCAACACAGCCATTATGTGCACCCTTGGAAGTGATTACAGTTTCATGATTGGGGTATTGTTTTGTTCATCAAAATTCTGGGAAATCCTCTGCCCTTTAATGCAAAACAAAAGAAAGGAAGTGATAGTTAGTCTATTATTCACTGGTCAACTAGGCACAGAGCATGTTTTCATCTTTAACCTTGCAACTGCATATCTCCTCTCAAATTAAGTGGTTATGATATAATTCCTGATAATATTTTCTTGTCCTTTAAAGAAAATGTTTTTCTTTATAGGCGGATGGGGAAGCTGTTATAACAAATTGGAGGTTGGATCATTCCGCCATGCCGCTCTGTCAGTCCCTGGACTCCAGCCTAATATCAGGTAGCTTTGATAGCATTTTGTCGTTTTGTGTGTTAAAGCTACACTTATAATTTAATCTGTTGGTGCCACAGTCTGCAACTTTTCTGACTGTAAGAGCAACACAGCATTTATTTAGGGGTTGAGGGAGAAAATAAAAAGCCTCTAGACTCAGTGTCTGATATTCATAACCCAGGATAGCGGTTGGTTGAAATAAACATGAAAATGTAATCTTTTAAACATGGAGTTTATGTGCTACAGAACTGGTGTTGGATTACTTTTTTCATTTAAATATCTACTTAATACAACACTGTTCTCCAGTGAATTACTGAGTAAACTACCCACATCAACCCTGACAAGAACTGGAATAATCTTTTATTTTGCATTATTATAAATTAGGTTTTGATTGTAATCAGTGTTTATTTTACTGCTTTGAAGGCCCTGTAAACAATTTTTTTTTAACGGTCAACAGGTATAGGAAAATGCATTTTATTTCTTTAGCTTCATTGACCATAGTTATTTGAAGAGGCAATCTGGCTAATACATAGGCTGCTTGGTTGAAATGTGTAAAACTCTCTGGAGAGAAGTGGTCACTTCACAATCAAGGTTTAATGTTATAAGTAATCAAGCCGTACTCCTGGGTTTTTTTGGGAAGCTAAATAAAGATACCTCTAAGGTTTGTATGCCAAATGTGACAACACTGGTAATATGAACATTAACTGAATTTGTAGCTTGTGGATGTTTTCTGTACAAGGAGTTAATTCACATTGGGAGAATTTAATGAGGGAAACCTTTTAATACGTGAGCAAAACTGATCTACATTGGATCAAAACATGTCGCTACCGACCGGTCTAGAAATCACAGAAACTAAAAAGGAGTAAACTACATAAACATATTCCGGCTTCGTAAGAAGCATTTCAAGATCCTGGAGTGGCCTAGCCAGTCACCAGATCTCAACCCCATAGAAAATCTTTGGAGGGAGTTGAAAGTCCGTGTTGCCCAGCGACAGCCCCAAAACATCACTGCTCTAGAGGACATCTGCATGGAGGAATGGGCCAAAATACCAGCAACAGTGTGTAAAAACCTTGTGAAGACTTACAGAAAACATTTGACCTCTATCATTGCCAACAAAGGGTATATAACAAAGTATTGAGATTAACTTTTGTTATTAACCAAATACTTATTTTCCACGAGAATTTACCAATAAATTCATAAAAAATCCTGCAATGTGATTTTCTTGATTATTTTTCTCATTTTGTCTATCATAGTTGAAGTGTGCCTATGATGAAAATTACAGGCCTCTCTCATCTTTTTAAGTGGGTGAACTTGCACAATTGGTGGCTGACTAAATACTTGTTTGCCCCACTGTATGTGCCTCAGCCAAGAATGTTACCACTTGACCACGGCTCATTACAAGAACATCCACCTTTCAAATCACAAAATTTGCTAGCTAACTGGCAGTTGGCATGACGCACTTGAAGGCGTATGTGCTTATGACACTGTATAGAGATTGACAATATTTTAGCCGTAGCAGGATTTAGAAATGTTTGCGTTGTAATGTTTTCTTTTTTTGTATTATAGGGGTGAGAAAAATCCTGGTGGTGGACAATCTCATGTATGTTCTTAGCACTGAGGTGAGTTCAGCTGTATTGATCTTTATATTTTATTAAAGTAATTTGAGTTTGGAAGTATCTCAAATCCTTGTGCTCCTTTGTATTGTTCTAAGAATGTTTTGAGTCTCTGGGACTTGCATTTCCTGGTGATGGTGTACAGCTGGCCTGACCTCTTCATCCATGATTTCCTCCTAATAACTGAGTGTGAATCTGCTTTGATGGCCACGTATGTGTTCATTTAATATATTATCGTTTTCTACTTAAAAGGCCTGTTATATGCAATTCTTGTGATATAATGATTTTGGGTATAAAAACACTCTTTTTAACAGGCAAGAAAGTGCCTGCACAAAAATCATTACATTGACCATGCAAGATAAAAGCCAGGTAACTCCAGTCTGTCACTATGGGTCCTAGACCGCTATCTGTTAGTAGTAGTCCCATCTTGTAGGTTTGTGCTCTTCTGGTTAAAATAAGTTATTTTCAGAATCTTCGGATTTCCTGTTTGGTGACAGCATTGTCCTGTTTTATTAAATTCAGATGAGGAACCTGCAGGTACGCTCGCTGCCATCGATGACTGTCCTCTATTCCGTTGAGGTGTCTTCCATATCCTGCCTGGTCCAGACCAGGATAAGCATGGTAAGCTATGAAGTTATAATTCCCTCTGATTCCATCAGATATCACCTCCAAGTAGAAAAAGGTTAATGGAATGTTAGGCCACTTTAGATAAGGAAATAATGCTGGTTCCCAGTTATCAAACCTGACCTATCTTAAATTGTTTTTCACCGTTTGGTATTTCTCAGGACACTATATATTTACTGGAGGGAATTCATGAGAATTCACAAAGGTAGGAGGTGTTTATTTGACTGTTCCATAACACTAGTGATACCATGAGTAAATACTAAAGGATATTCTACAAATGACATTGAACTACAGGTTATTGACATTGTGATGTGTAAATGCAAGTCATGTTTATTTTTCTCACTTATAAATAGCTCTGCGGCACCTATTACTTCTGTTGTCATGAGATGCTTCACGGAGGCTTTGCCAGAGAACAGGTAAAATAGTGTTTGCACTTTTCTTGGGCAAGTTACTGTAAACATGCAGTCTTGTATAATATCAATATTTGTAAACATACATTTTGTGTTCCACAGACTCAGCAGACTTCTCTACAAACATAAATTTGAGGAGGCAGAAAAGTTTGCAATAACGTTTGAACTTGATGTTGAGGTTGGTGTGATTTTTCTTGGGGAGAAATATTATTCTCAACGAAATTCTAACTAGATGACATTCTATCAAAAAACTATATGAGCTTTAGAATGTTCACTACCTTCCATTAATAGGGATAAATATAGAAACAATAACATACAAATAGCTCAGTAATAACACTGTTCCTGTTTACCAGTTCTTGTGTCCCCAATAATAACTTTGAGTCCATAGAAAACCTGCACACAAATGTATTCCATAGAATGGTACTGATGAAGAAGGATTGTTGACATACTGTCAGCACAGATCAGCCCAACTTTCCCAATTTTAGCATGTTATTCTTTCCTTTTGGGGTCCATCCTTCCATTCTGCTGGTCTTTTGCAAAGTACTTGAACCTCCCTATTGGACACACTTATCTGCTGATCGTATTCTTTATACTACCACAGGGCATGCAACACCAGTACCTCGTACACTCACACACAAATTTGTACAGCCAACCTCATGGGAACCAGAAAATAGAAATTGCATGCTCACTTACCCTAATCCTAACCTTAACCTAACCCTAACCTTAACCTCAATATAGTAACATTTATACCTAAGCTTTACCTAGGTGTAATGCCTAACCTTAACCCTAAACTTAACCAACAATGCTTGGACCTTAAAGAAACTCCAATTCTAACAAAAAAAATATTGTGTTTGTCCCTAATGCTAAACCCTGAGCCAGAAATTGACTTTTGCCTCATGGGGTCCGGCTAAAGGTTTTTAAAAAAAATCACTTGCCTTAAAGTAGGCAGGCCCATAAAGAACATTTAAATTGCGATAACCAGGTCATTTGTCATGGTAATTTTCCTGTATATGGACTGACGTTTACTTCTCCATGGTTTTAAAACCGAATCTATTTGAGATTTCTTGAAAGTCAACTGTTTAAGGTCATATGACCTTTCCAGGATGCGTACACCATGCAGGTCAACTTGCCATCCATTGGATCTGGTTACCGCATTGTACAGTGCCTGTGGATAATATACAGACCCCTTCACTTTCTCCACATTTTGTTATATATTAATCTTACATTATAATTGGTAACATGAATTTTTTGCCATCAGTCTTCTCAAAATACCTCATAATTTAGAGCACAAATATTTGTGCCCAATTATAATAAGCCAAAAACTGAAAAATGGAATGTAAATACATTTTAAGATCCTTTTCCCTGAGCGCATAGGGACAAACGGTAAAGCTTCAAATTATGCCATTTCCTGCTTTGTAACATCCTAGTCTACAGTGCTTTTAAATGGCCTTTCTATGGATAACATTTAGTAAATGTCCCCCAAAACAAAACAAAATTTCATGCAGGGTGTTGGCTCTGGCATGTCTCATTCATGACAATACATGAACCTGACTGATCCCTGAACTCTCTTTCCCACCAAGCTCGTCTATAAGGTGAAGCTGGATTTTGTGCTTGAGCAACTGGCTTCAGCGTCTGTAGGAGGCAATGGGCAGGATGTATGTTCTGACCTGGTGATGGAGGCGAAAACAAACTTGTTGAAGATAATGGTGAGTTTTATCATTGATTTTGTGAAAGCATGATCAGTGTGCCAGGCATATTTCCTAAATAATCAATATTCTGAGTGTTTCATCCTCTTGCTCAGTACTACCGTGGGGCGGGGTTTATTATTGGATGGTGAACAAGCGGTGTGAAACTTTGGAAATGTAAAACATCCCTCTAAGGTTGAGATTTAATAAGCATATGGTGTTCATTGATTAGTTTGTTTGTGTGTCAGGACGATCAGTATGTGGTGGATTACTGCCTCAAGGCTCCTTGGCCCACGTTTGACACTGCAGAGAAGATGCTTAACCACGCAGCCTCTCGGTGCCCATCCCAAATCCAGGAGGCCCTCTCCAGGCTTGCCACCTTCTGCTGTGTCCACAGTCTGGAGAAGTTTAAGTATGTTCAACTAAAAAAATGTTTACCTTGCTTGCAAAATATGTAGAATATTGAAACTGCTGTTGAATTTCCCTTACTTTTACTGGTACTATCATCTTATTATCAGCAACATCCCCTGTCCACTTCCCTTCCATCTTTTGATACACAACTTTCCCCCATCGCTGTTGCCCTCCAAACTTTTCAGTTTGCCTCTAGTCCTTTATTTGTGATTTCTGGATGCGTTCGTGACCCATTTACCATCCTTTGGGGAGTGAATTACTGCCCTTAAAGGAACCTGAGAGGTGCTGCTTCCTCACCAAAATGTCCATGCTTATCAGTTCACCAGAATTTCTTCAGGAAGTCACTTTGGATAATAGCCTCTTGATATGAGTTAAATGTAGATTTGAAATGTTTTTTTTTTTAATTGTAATTATCTTAAATTGCAAATGTAGCTAGCTGCAGATTAGCTGTCTTTTTATGGAGAGAGTTGCTTGAACATCAGTCTGTGAGACAGCAGCAGTCCCTTGTGGACAGTAATCTCCACCTTATGCATCCACTGGCCGTCTTTTATAATTCAAACTACAGTAATACACTAGGCAACTGCCCATTCAACCTTCCTGTTTGCCTCCACTTGTTGTTCCCCTCCAGTGGGATTGCCTGGATTGAGTTTCTGAACAGCAGCGACTACATTGGGGACGTGCTGTCCCACTTGAAAGAGGGTGACCTGAAGGGGGCCCAGCACCTGTGGCTTAGACACGAGGTAATAGAAATGACACGGTCAACTGTATCACCCTAAGATATCTAGTTAATGTTTTTACATGTTGCACACACTACAACTGTGGCCAGTGTATTAGGTACTTAGTTTGGACCCCTCAGTCTCCTGAACAACCTGAATTATTTAGGGCTGTAAGTTGTTGAGATCCACAGTGATGCTGATGGTCCGTGCTGACGTGATGCAGTCACGTTGTTAAGCCTATGGTAAGTTAGTGTTGCAAACAGCCAGCTGCAGACGGCCATCTGTCGGGTGGGTCATTGTGGCCTACCTGTTAGCTTGCACCACTCTTTGCTGTTGCCTTTTAGCCTCTGTTAAACAAAAAATGTTGGTCCACCAAATGTTTGCTGACTGACTGGTTTTCGTCTGGTACACCATGTGGTGTAAACTCTGTGAAAAAATTTTCCTATTCAAATATTCAGTCGAAAAATAAGGGAAAGCCTCAATGTCTGTCCGCCTTTGTACTGATATTCACTGTCTGTAGGAGCAATCCATTTTCATGATTGGTGTGGTGTACATTATAAAGTACCCGCTGAGTGTATGTCTTTGACCGAAATATCACTTGTAATCATTGTTGCTTCTGCAGTGTGTGGATTTGTTGTTGTTTCTAATCCTATAGGGAGAGATTGCAACCCAGTTTGATGATCAATGTCTTCAAGATCTTCTCAACTCGATTCCAGAGGATCTTCCATCCCAGGACCTCTGTCTCTGGTTTAGGAGCACCATTGTTCCCTTTGTAAGGAGAGTGCACCCCAGAGGACAGGTAAAGTTGAAACCCATGTTCAGTTAGGGTTGAAGACTGATCATGTCTACAAACATTATAAACAGTCTGTATTTAAGAGGACTTTGAATTACGTGTTGCTAGAAAATCCTTGCAAGGTGGTTGGAGCAAAGGGCCAGGATTCTGGAGTTAACAGAAAAGGTAAAGACTTGAGGCATATCTTTAAGTGTCTTACTGATTAGGTGGTCACACATTTACAAATGTGTTCTACCCCTCTATTCTCTTTGTGTAGGGAGACTGGCCCCAAAATGGACTGAACTTGGCAGAACTTGGGCTGCCCTCGTTGTGGATGTGGATGCCTACTGTGAGCTCATTTTCATTTGATGTCATCCCCCTCCTGCAGTCACCCCCCACTCCCTTCGTCACCTTACCTCCTATTCCCACTCTATTCTCTCAATTTGAGCAAACTTTCAGTCAATGATTTGTCTTTATAGTCATTGATTAAAAGGGAGCAGCTTCTCATCCTCTAATTGTGATTGTTGGTCTTAGGAGGATGACTATGGTTCAGAGGAAGTAGAGCAGACCAGGTCCCTGGTGTCAAACCTCCGCCAGCTGTTGGCCCTCTACAACAAGTACAACTGCAGACTCTCCTTGTCAGTCTTTGAGAAGGTGTGTGTCTGTGTGGAAAAAATGTCTTAGGATTTTCTGAATCCGACACTTGTTATTTTTAAATGTCTATATGGTACTGTACGTGGCATTTTACTCTGCGGGTCTGTTTAGGCTAGCAGCCGCAGTGTAGCCTTCCTCATGCTGGATAAGGTCCCTGCACCAGAGCTGATTGCTGCCGCGGTGGAGAGCAGCATCCGGCCCTACAGTGTGGAGCACCAGCTACCCCTGGATGAGCTTCTGCTACAGTACATCAAGGTAGCACACTAACTTCAACCATTTCTCTTGGCTGCAAATGGAGTTGGCTAGATGCTAATGTTGTAAATGGTCTTTGCTCTCTAGATCGTTGACTGTCAGATATGTTTCGTCCTCTCTCTCCATCCCCATCCAACTATAGGATCTGCTGGAGCGCTGCAGCTCACAGACAACTACGTTGTTCACAGAGTGGGAGGCCAAAGCTGTGGCTTTGCTAGGCTGCATCATAGACCGTGATGTGAGTTATACTATTATTAACTAGCTAGCTCAAGTCCTCAATGTTAACTGGCTGAAAGCTGCAGCATGTCTGACTGTATACCACAGGTGGGCAAAAATACATATATTTGTACTGTTATCAGTTATTTTGGTAACCAGTTTCTGATATCACAATAGGGCACCTCTGGGGTTTGTGGTATGTAGTGAATATAGCATGCCTGAAAAATGACTTGCCTAAGAACAGAATATAACTGTGGTATATTGACCATATACCACCCTCACTTATGCCTTATAACTTCAATACCAGGGCCTGGCTAGTTACACTGTCGGTGTATGTATACATTTGATCAACGTACTGTGGTCATAGATAAGCTACAGACTGTTTTTAACTGCTCTGTGCTGCACAGCTTGTGGTGGATGCTGTGCTGGCAATCATGCAGAAGGCCGTGGTGCCCTGGAGTGAGGTGGTGGAGAGGCTGGTCCAGCAGTACTTGGAGATGGAGGGGCCAAAGTAAGACACTTAGCCATCTGATTCTCCTTTGGTAACAGGGAGGCCTGGCGCCTTAAACCTTATCACAGTTAAGTGATTGATTAAACTGATTGATTGATTGAACTGTTTGGGTTCATTGTGTTCCACATTCCATCCCCCAGGCAGGATCTTCTTAAGGAGAGCTACCGTCTGATGGAGATGAGGAAACTGCTCAGAGGCTATGGAATACGCAACTTCAACCTCTCCAACAACACTCAAATCATGGTAGGAATTTGAGCGTGTGTACTTATAGATTTTACTTGATTCGATTTCTTGAGCCCAAGAGCTAGGTTTTTATTGAGAAATGTAAAATAAATAAATATGAAGAATGACAAAAGCAAAATTAAAACGCAAACAGATCCACAATACTATATCTATGTATGTTACGATTTAAGGCTTTCTACAAATTTGGCCTTTTCGTGGACTATAAAGTATTTTAAATTGAGTATTTTGTGTGAGGTACTTTCTTCTTATGTCATTTTATTAAGGGCTTCTTGTTGCACTATATTTCACACTCCTTAGAAAACAGAATGTTCCAGTGTTATTGTTGCAGAGATGTTTGACATACAGAGACTGTTGTCTTGCAGGACAACTAAAGCCCTATTCTCTGAAACCTTTTGGTCTGCTCTGTATGTGCATGTACATATTTCCATGTCGGCACTAATGAATGTTGATTCTCCTCCTGTAGACGCTGGTTAGGTACATCCTCAAGCAGGACCTTCCCACCTCCCTGGAGGACTCTTTAAAGCTGGCTGGGGCCTACAAACTGCCCACATCCCAAATACACACCTTGTACCTCATCCAGCTGATTAGCCAAAGCCAGGTAGACCAGTGGTTCCCAATCTCTTTTGGCTACTGTACCACATACCAAATGTTGCCCTACATTGTGTAATCCTGAAGTAGCATCTCATGTGCATTATGTCAGTGAGCCTATGGTCACACAAACCTTCTTAAGGACCTCCAGTAGAAAGGTCTAGTAGGGGTCAGAGTACAACTGGTTGAGAACCACTGAGTAGTGTGTTTGCCCTGCCGACATGGTAACTGTTGCTGTGTAATAGGAAGTCTTGTTTGTTCTGTATGTTGCAGGTGTGTGGGGGCTGTAATGTCTGTGTGTTGCTTTCTCTTATTTGCAGAACGAGCAGTGTGTGAACCTCCTTAAAAACCTCCCCCCCGCAGAAGCGGAGAATGTGATCGAGAGGCTAGTTAACTGGGCACGACTGGAGCTGCAGGACAAAGACCATGTGTCTGAGGAGGTGAGCCTCTTTCAGGGGCATTTTTGGCACTTTTGCCTTCGCAGAAGTAAAACGATTAATGTTCAATTACTATTTTGCATTTTGTTGAAATTTCATTTTGAAGTACTATGCTTTTCAGTTCTGTACATGTTTATTCTCAGAAGTAGTTTAATTTCAGTGTTAGTCAAACGTTGGTGTGCTATATGGCCAAGATACTACAGGCTATTCTTAGACATTAGGGCCACGCAGCGTGCCTGGATACAGCCCTTTGCCATGGTGTATTGGCCATAATACACAAAAGCAAACAAGGTTACTTCCCTTTCTGTGTCCCATTTCAAACAGCACAAGAAGCACCAGATGGCTATAGCTCAAGTGATGGTCGAAGCACTAATATTTCTTCAGAGGATCCAGAAAGGTAGTGGCAGATTTGCAAGTGTGTCGTGGGTTGTGATTTTTGTATTTTCTTTGTCCTTCCAGAGATTGCAGGCATCTGCTAAGAAATTTGTTGTAAACATATTAGCATATTGCTTTTCAAGACTAATTGTTGGTGTGGTCATCTCTCACGGTCAGGAGACGCATTTAAAAGTGTTGATTGCGAGAACAATCTGATGATGTTCAAGGCGATTGCTCACCTTCAGGTAATTTTAATTCAGACGCTTTTGCACTGTGAGGTGAACACTTCATCTGACTCCCTGACTGTGCTTCGACATCTTTTGACACCAAAGGTTTATCCTCCCTTTACAGGAAGACTTTGACATCTTCCTCACTCCCAACAACTACGAGGACCCCACTGTGCAAAAGCAGATCCAGGAGCGCCACATCACAGCCTATGAGAACACCCGTAGACAAGGTCCCTCCCAGAGCACACTCACAGCAACCCCCATGGTGGCCAACGACCCAGACGGCAAGACCAAGACCATCTCTACCGAGGCCGGCCTCCGCCGCTTAGCACGGCAGCTCCAGCGCACGGAACAAGAACTATGGGCTGACCTTGCTTTGCGAGCCCTGGGGGTTGGGAAGGTGGACAAGGCCCTCAAGATACTCAGGTTAGCAGGAGGGAATTCAAACTGCAAGGTTACTTATGTTTCTCAGGTCAATGAAAGCTATGTCAGTGCTCCAAGAAGGGATGGATCCCTCACTGTTTTGGGAAGCCATTTCATTATTCTAAATGTCTTCTGAAGAGTCATTTCCCTTCTACTTTTTGTCTCGCTGTCCCTCCCTCTCTCTGTCTGTCGATCCTGTCCACACAGTGAGCTGTATGAGCATCATTGTACCACCAGTACCGGGAAAGTGCTGTTCAGTGCTGCCGAGAAGCTGTGCCAGATGCTTAAGGCAGATGTTCCCATGGTCCTCCCCGAGGGTGTGGACCTCCCAGCAGTCATCCACAAGCTGGCCTGCCAGGCCATCACTGTCTGCCACTCAGGTTCCACACTGCTCTAACAGATAGTACCGTACAGTAAGTCCAACATGCTGAGCCTGGATGGATTCCAGAGATCTGACTTAAGTATGGTATCTGTTTTTTTTTCTGTTGGTCAGACCTACTCCTGGACTGTGTGGAGCTGTGTAAGAGCACGCGGGCAGCCATGGATGTCTACCACCAGTGTCAGCTGTCAGACAACTATGGCTTCATAGCGAAGGTGACTGCTACACTTCGCCCAAGGCTACCATACTCATCCGAGAGGCCTCAGTAACAAGTCCTATACTGAATAGATGTTAATGTCACACATTCGTTTTGCGAGAGTTGTTGTTAAGGTAATCAGGCTTAAATGCTCCGGTGTTCAGGATATGTCCCTGGCGGCTGAAAGGGACCCATACACCCAGTGGAGCTTCCAGGATGTCTTCAACGAGGACTGCATCATCCTGGACCCTGTGTCTGTCCTGCCGGTCCAGTATGAGATCACCAACTGTCTGCTGCCTTTCTCCCCAGGTATCTACAGTAGCTCTGCAAACTAGGTGTTTAGGATCCTTTTGTCAGTGTATCATGTGTGGTGTTTTGGTCTTAAGAATGTACAAACAATATGATATCTGATGATATCAGGACTGTTTCTCGCTGTTCTTTAACAAATGCAGTAACTCATGTTATTTCATGTTGTAGATAGAATTCTTTATCCACTGGATTGTTCCTGTCTTTCTCACTGCTCTTTCGGAAAAGGTAGCGGCCACATTTTCATCTAATTAATAGACATTCTGTATGTACAGTACCCAGTTATGAATCCTTTCAGCCAGTGATCCCTCAAACTTCATGACGCCTTGTCCACTTGCAGATGTGAACTTCCTCAAGTCTCTTCTGACTCCACTGGCCTCCATGCTTCAGATGCTGCAGGAGTGCAGTCAGTTGGAGTTGGCCCTCAGACTGCTGGTCAACTCATTTGGCAGCTGTCTACAACACATCACTTCCAACATCATGGATGTCAAGTTGGGCGCTCAGGTATTGACTTCAGTACAGGAGCTGTTTTCTCCCGGTCTTCCAATTCTTTTGTCCAGATGTTTCATATGTTAATGGAGGACAGCGGTCAAGGGTCTGATCACGGTTTAGATTTCTGTTGATGTTGTTTCAAATCTTTTGAACTCTACACATCTCTTTTTGTAACTTTTATACGATAGACCACTACTCTACATGCTTAGTATTTCCCTTCACATTACAATAATGTGGTCTCTTTTCAGTTGTACGGCCTAGACGCCCTGCTGAATTACAAGGCGTGCTTGACTGATTTGAGGACAACAACTCTGTCCTCCATCAATTCTGTTGCAGTTGCCCTACTCCACAAGGTGAGAACGCAGTCTGAGATCCCATTGCAGGTGGTTCTTATTTTAGTAGGACAATTCAATTGTATTCTGGTCATGCTGTTTGTATCAGTTACAACAGGCAGTCCTGTGGGGCTCAGTATGGAGCTTCTGAGGTTGTTGGCCATGAAAAATAAGAACTTGCGCAATGCATTCCCTGGTGTGCGTCACTCTGGATTCGAGAATTGGCAAAGTTTGTGTATATATAACTGATGGCTGTTGTTTGGGCTGCTTGCTGAAGGTGTTTAACTGGAGAGTGGTGGATTGTGACCTGGCTATTGGACTTTGCACTCTGCTTTCCAAAGACGAAGTGTTTAAGACACTGTGGAAGGTGATCGACAACACCTGGCAAAACTATGAAAAGATCTTGGTATGGTAATTCGTTCCACTTTGTAGACTAGATCATAATTCATTTCATTGGCTTGTCATTGATTTGGTTTTGTGACATTGATTTTAGGCTGTGGCTGTGGTGGGGGCCCATCTCTGTAACTTGTACAATGAGGAAGAGGAGCTGAAGAAGTTTCTGTCCATCATCACCGATGCAGAGTGGGGGATCAAGCTGGGACAATTAGGGGTCTGTCAAAGATCTTTAATGCTCCATTTTAACATTTGCTCTCTGAGAAATTATAGAAAATAAAAAATCTATTCTATTTTATACCCCCTTCCCTAATTCTGAAGGGAGTGTAAATCCTATTGAATATAGTTGTATTATTGCTTAACCATCTTATTAGGGTCATCTAAGATGCAACTCTTCCTGTTTTACAAGAGAATTTCATTAACTGTGTCTCCCCTTAGATATCCATCCAGGCTGTGTTTCGTCAGGGACCAGAGATGAAAAGTGACCTCATCCCGGTCCTGGTAAAGAACAGGAACACCACCCCTGAAATTATCCTCCAGTACTGCAGGTGAGCTCTTATAGACGGTCCCTTTAACCTTTCCAGGGTTTGGTTTGCTTTGCTTCCCAGTTATGGGAGACATTGATGTCGTTCAGTGGGCCACACCTCGATGGCTTCTATTGTATTCAGCAACACACCTAAAATGTTTCTTCATTTATTCAGTGATAATATTGTCCCTTTCTTCTAATCCAAAGAGCAAATCATAAATTTTGTTGTGACAGGAACATGTCTATGTGGATTGCACAGGTCATGTAATGTCCAGTGAGTTGTTAAAAAAATGATTTTTCAAAAGGTTTGGCAGCCGACCTGATTCCTTCAGGGCATACCGGTTAATAACAAACGGTCTATTAGTGGCCTACTGTTATCTGGTGTTGTTAAGCTGTATGTCCTGTGTGTTCCTCCTGTCGGCAGCACCTTTGGTCTGAACAGAGACGAAGTGATCAACCAGTATATCACCACCCTGCTGCTGCAGGAGGACGATAATGCGAGGGCATCAGGAGACCCCTGTGAAGGCCGGGGAGAGCCGCTGGGTCATGAGGATGCGCTGGAGAGAGCCCTGCAGATCATTCCTCTCCTTCAGAGCACCAGCAACCTCACCATCAGCCTCAGTGCCGCCATACTCAAGGTCTGAGCACATCGACTCTCAGCCTGAATGGACTGGTTAGCGGTGTGACCATGTAGTAATGTGTATAGAAAAAGCTACGTTTAACTGGCTCTAGTATGTTCCATTTCCTTTGTAGCTCAGCCCATATAACTATGAGAGGATTGAGGGAGTTCTCAGGATCATCCAAAAAGCTGAGGAGCAAATCACCAGCCTCCCAGTCAGTCAGGTGGGGCTTTTCAGAGTTACTGTATCTGGGTGCTACGTACCTGGAAAAGACCTGTAATCTTCACATGTCTGATTTTTATATGGAAATTAGGGTCAGATCTTGTTCAAAATCAAGAGTGTTTCTGTTTCATCTCCAGGCGATGGGTCTGCTCCAGCACCTGAAGTCCTACAAGCGCATCTCTGCCCCAACGGACCTGGAGAGCAACTACCTTCTGGAGAATGGTCATGAACCTTCTGTCCTGATTAATACCAGGCTGCCCTTCCATCTGCTCATGCAGTCCACCTATTATTGGAAGATCATCTGTGAGTACCGTGCTTAAGCAGGTGGTCAAGCAGATAATACAGCTCTGGATTTTCTATTTTTTAAAATAAATTAAAAATAAATTAAATGTTTTAACCCTTCTGTACCTCGCTCAAAATCTTTCAACTTTTTTGGAAAGCAAAGACAAAAGTGCAGTGGTCTCTTTATTTTTTCTGGAGCTGTATATTCATTGAGGTGACTGTAAAGAATTTCCATTTACCAACGTAGGAATTTGAGAGGATTTCTTTCTCTGTTTAGCTCCAGAGCTCAGTGAAGAGACTTTTCCTACTCTGCTTCTGATAAGCAAACTAATGAAGGTACAGTACCCTGCTTCACTTGTGACTTTTACATTACAAATGTGTTTGTTTTTAAGATGTAAGTGATAGTCCTTCCCTAACTTGCGCTGGCCGTTGTTCTGGCCGTTGGTGCAACAATTTATACAAAAGGAATAAGGGAAATAAAAACAAATAAGAACAGCTTGACAGAGTGGTGACTGGAGGTGCAGCCGTTGGTGTACAGTGAGATTTATTCTTCTTCCCTGTGCCTTCTGTCAGATGAGCCTTGACAAGCTGTACATGTCTGCTGTCAACCACTTGTTTGAGAGACGTTTGAAGCCCATTCTACTGGAGCAGCATAAGACTGGGCAGAAACACCCGTCCGTCACCGAGATCTTCAAGGTGGCAAAGACCATCACGGGGTACATCCGCTCCATCCAGAACCCAGAGTGGGCGGCAGCCACAGCCCATAAGATAGCCCAGGAGCTGCCTCCAGGTCAGACCGTTTGGCAGTTAGACACTGCCGTGTCACTGTTCATCAGTTACCACAGGACCAAGGTTCATGTGTTTTCTCAATGTGCATGTTTACTTCTGTCTGTAGGCACTGTAAAGACCCAGACACTAAACTTCTGCCTAGCACTCGGTGAATCATGGCTGAAGGACCCCAAACTTGAGGTTGGATTCATTTTTACTGTTTTATTACTTTTTGTGAGCAATGTGTTCTCTGGTTGTCTTTTTGATCTTTCGCTCCTGTGGTGTGCACACACACAAGCCCCTTTCCCTGCCACACAAAACCCCTCCTACATTACTGACAACAACCAGTTTTAACCTGTTATCTGAGGTAAAAAGATTCAGGCTGGTTAGACATGAAATAAAGATAAGCTCTCTCCTCCATCTTGTCCTCTGATCAGGAGGTGACGCGGACCCGGGTGGATACCTTCCTGTCCAAGCTAAATCTGCAGTTCCGGCGTTCTGCCACAGAGAACGCCCTCACGGCCAGCCAGTTGAACAGCCCGGAGCTCCTGAAGCTGACGGGAGAGCCGGCACACCTCATTGTCACCCTCTATGAACACAGCAGTGTGGAGCAACGCTTCAGGGGCGCCGCTAGCCAAACCTACCCCGGTGAGCAACCCACCACAAATATGACCATTATGGTCCAGCCGAACCAAATACATGCCTGTTCTTGGCCAAATGGCACCTTTAAATGACACACCTCTTAATTTAAATGGGGTCCTCAGTGTTCTGTACGGTATACAGTTCTCTCAGATTATAATGACAATGGAGGTGGGCGGTGCTTTTTCCTTTTCACTAACCGTTTTGGCTCACCAGACATTCACGCCGCATGCAAAGAAATAGCAGTGATCAATGGTGTGGACTTTCTGAAGATAAGAAGTATGTTGCTGGAGAAATGGATTTGCAAAACCGGCCCGACTGCAGCTAAAGTAAGTGTAGCTGGACTGTCTCAATGAGCTGCCAAATGTAGGCTGAATGATCACATTCTGGAAGACACGCAGTATGTTTGAAATGTTTCATGCTGTGCATTGGCTGAAGCCTGTTTATTTTGAAGGACGTCAACAACCAAGATTGTGTAAATGATATTCAGGAGGATCCGGATCTAATGAGGTAGGTCACTGCATCATTAGTTGGGATTTTCTATAGAGATTTAATCAAAATATATTGAATGATATTGAATATCACCGTTCTGTCAGGGTGGTGTACCTGCTGCAGATCTACTCCATGGATGTGGGAGTCCATCTGCTAGGCCCTGTCCTTTCTGCAGATACATGGGTGAGTTTTGGAAGTTTTAATTTAATTAGGATTAAATGAAGTATCAGCTGCAGTTCCTGGAGTAGCTGGCTCTATTTAGTGATGTAGGACTCCTAGCTTCCATTCTGGTGACATGTCTTGATTTGTCCAAACAGTTTGTCAACTGAATGAACATGTTGTTTGAATCATGTTTAATACAACCCTTATAAAAACGTTTTACCATCTGTCCTCTACTCAAAACCAGGAGAGTTTAATCTAATTTTGAACCAAAATCATCTTGGAAACTTCTGGTAGTATATTGTAACATACCGGTTGTCTGGCTGACAGACCAGTCTCCTCTAGTGAATTTAGAACTCTGGGATATTTATTAGTAAGTAACAGAATAAACAGCTCTTATTGTAATTATTTACTCAAAGATGCAGTCTGAGACTTTGGAAAAAATAAAATAAATCTCCCATTTTGGCTAGATATATAATCTGTTCTTTATATTGGCATAATCTATAAATTGAATCACTATCATACCCCAGCCATGAAATTGTTTTAGAAAATAAATTGTTTTTTAGTGAGTTGTACAATAACATAGTACTCATTTTCTGGGCTTTACAGCACTACTTTTTCAGCCAGTAACCAGAAGTTCATTTGAAGATTGGCTCTTACTTAGGCTTAGATGTTGATGTCTGGGCTGAGGTTATCACTTCAATTTCTCGGCCAAGGCGAGAGTTTGGCCAATTTATGTGATTGATTACTCCAGTATGTACAGCTCACACCTAGATACTTTTAACTTCTTTATGAGTGTTCTGGCTTTGTCTGGATTTAAATATCCCTCAGACTAATGTAGTCTTTGGAGTGGACCTGAAATGCAGACTAGTCCTCCCAACATTCTCCAGCCTCTAATTGTAGCGAATACCTTAATGAAAGTGTTTTGAGGGAGGATGGTATGGAGGGATTGGGTTTGTGTTGGGCTGGAGGTCAGATATTATGGGATACCCTTTTGCTGGCAAGACTGTTGGAGTTTCACTGGGTTGTTTAATACAGAGGTCCTTTGTGCTCTGTGGTAGTTAAGATGTATTCAACTATGTAGTTGGATGTGGTGAAGATGAGGTTTCTTCTAATAAAGCCTTACATGCTCCACATTTAGTTTGGAACTGAGGGCTGGTGGAAATGGTAGATGGCTTTACTGTGTTTTGGATCCCTGTGTTTCATAGTGTTGACTTCCCATTGTTGGTATTTTCTCCCAGCCCCTACGCAGTTCGGGACCTCGACTTACATTCTGCCACCGGAGTCGGGCCCTGCTATGTCTCATCCACATCGGGGACCCCACCACCCTGGAGACCCAGCTACACATCCCAAAGACCCAAGTCCAGTAAATGCACCTCTCTCAGATAGTAGCCATGACAATCCCAAAGACCCAAGTCCAGTAAATGCACCTCTCTCAGATAGTAGCCATGACCATCCCAAAGACCCAAGTCCAGTAAATGCACCTCTCTCAGATAGTAGCCATGACCATCCCAAAGACCCAAGTCCAGTAAATGCACCTCTCTCAGATAGTAGCCATGACCATCCCAAAGACCCATGTACAGTAAATGCACCTCTCAGATAGTAGCTATGAACATCCCAAACACCTAAGTCCAGTAAATGCCCCTCTCTCAGATAATATCCGTGACTAATCGGTTCATCTCTATTCTGTTCCTTGCAATGTTGAGCATTTGATGATATGGGTTAAATGTATATTGCTGTGAATACATTGTTTTATTTTCTTTACAGGTATTACCTTAAGTGCTACATTTACCTGGCTCAACTGGAGGCATTAAACATCCCTTACACCCTGGAAACGTTCCTCAACATTCCCAAAGAGGGCATGGTCAAGGGACTTTGGAAGAATCACAGTCATGAGCCCCAGGTAGCTGAGCTCTGTCTGCTGAATGGTCTAGACTGAGGCCTCTTCAGCGGAGTACACTTATCGCTACCCATGTAGTTTGAGTTCAACTTTATTCAGAAACTCTTGAGTCTTATTTGTAGCTTGTCTCCAGTCCAGGGACCCACCAGGTCCACCCTACTAAGCTGGGACAAGTCAGCAGTGGGATGAGGGGTAATATGCTTAGCAACTATCGTGAACATTTATGGAAGGTTAAAAAAAACGTCCAGAGACTTGGCGTAGGGAATCATTTGAATATAGTCCTGTTTTTTTGTGAGCTGGGGCATTGACTTCCACTAAAAAACAGCTGAACTACGGCAGCGAGAGGTGCATTTTGGTTTGGTTGTAGACCTGCTTTTATTCTGGTTGACTTGGCAGCAGGGTTTGCATTGACGTAACGACTGGATGATCCCCTGCGTTCTGTGCAGGCTGTGCGACTGGTGGCGGACCTGAGTCTGGAATACCAGGTGTTTGACCTTCAGCTTTGGAATGGGCTCCTGCAGAAACTGCTGGGCTTCAACATGGTGGGTAGAGGCAGTCTACACATGCTGATGAGGCCCTCAGAACAATGCCCAAGGTTTTATCTGCTTGATACTGTATTATGACAGAATATATTGGTGACACACCGTGGTTTTCCTGTCTTTCCTTCAGATAAACTACTTACAGAAGGTATTGGAGGCACTGGGAGCTGTCCCAGCTCTTTGGCAGGTAGTGAACCATGTCTTTCTAAAAAGGCTCAAGGTCAACAGTTTCTCGTTGATTGGGACAGATACTCTTTTTGTTGGACTGCTGAGGAAGTTGAGTTCTTTTCCATTTAGGTTCCGTGTTTTTCTAGGACTTGGAGAAGTATGATTTTAGCTCCATTTGTATCAGGTAAATTAATCTATTAGTCCCTAATTAAAAACACATGGTAATAAGATGGCAGGTAAAGACCAGGTGGTTACAGTGTCTCTCATGTTGCCATGTTCTCTTTTTTCCTGTCACATAGCGTCTCTTCCCCTGAGTCCCCAACAACAGGCAACTCTCTACAGGACCTTTGTTCTCCTTCTTAAGTACGTTCTGTTGCATTCTAGATATAAATAGGTTGATAAAGATTTTCAGGTCAGTCACAAAGGGGTCAATGTCAGTGTAATGACATGCTGACCATGGTATCATTTTGGTGAAAACAATTCTTATAGAAAAAACAAAGTATATATTCATCTTATCCTCCCTGTCCCTCTAATCCAGCACTTTCCCTTGTCTCTGTTAGGTGCCCGTTCCTGTTGAACTTGGACCTGATTGGTATCGCCAATCGCTTTGCTCAGTTCAATTTGCCAGCCTTTGCCCTGGGAGCCCTCCTGCTTATCCCATGTGCTAAGAAGAAGGAGCAGCAGATCCAGGTGAGGCAGCAGTGTCCACTAAGAAGGAGGAGGAGTATCCACTGAGGAGTAGCCCTGCACACTATCCACTCCCTAGTACATATATCCTTCATCACATTGGTTTGCCTAATATTGGGTAAGTACCCGTTTTGCTGCCAAAACAGACTTGACCCGTCAAGGCATGGACTCCACTAGACCTCTGAAGGTGTGCTGTGGTGTCTGGAACCAAGACGTTAGCAGCAGATCCTTTAAGTCCTATAAGTTGGGATGTAGGGCCTTCATGGACCGGACCTGTTTGTCCAGCACATCCCACAGATGTTCGATTGGATTGAGATCTGGGTAATTTGTAGGCCAAATCAACACCTTGAACTCGTTGTTGTGTTCCTCAAACCATTTTTGCTTTGTTGCTGGGCGCATTATCGTGCTGAAAGAGGCCAATGCCATCAGGGAATACAGTTTCCATGAATGGGTGCACATGGTCTGCAACAATGCTTAGGTAGGTGGAACGTGTCAAAGTAACATCTAAATGAATGGCAGGACCCAAGGTTTCCCAGCAGAATATTGCCCAAAGCATCACACTACCGGTTTGCCTTCTTCCCATAGTGCATCCTGGTACCATGTGTTCTCCAGGAACGTGACGCACCCGGCCATCCATTTGATTTAAAAGGAAATGTGATTCATCAGACCAAGCCACCTTCTTCTTTTGCTCCGTGGTCCAGTTCTGATGCTCATGTGACCATTGTAGGTACTTTCGGCAGTGGACCGGGGTCATCATGGGCACCCTGACTGGTCTGCAGCTACGCCGCCCCATACACAACAAACTGCAATGCACCGTGTGTGACACATTTCTATCAGTACCAGAATTCACTTTTTCAGCCATTTGAGCTACAATAGCTCATCTGTTGGATCCCCACGTGCATCAATGAGCCTTGGCCGCCCATGACCCTGTCACTGGTTCACCGCTTTTCCTTCCTTGGACCACTTTTGATTGGTACTGACCACTGCAGACCGGGAACACCCCACAAGGGCTGCAGTTTTGGAGATGCTTTGACCCAGTCGTCTAGCCATCACAATATGGCCCAGAAGTCGCTCAGATCCTTATGCTTGTCCATTTTTCCTGCTTCTAACACATCAATATTGAGGGCAGAATGTTCACTTGCTGCCTAATATATCCCAGCCACTGACAGGTGCCATGAAAACGAGATAAGCGAAGTAATTCACTTCATATGTCAGTGATCATAATGTTATGGCTGATCGGTGTAATTTATAGTCACAAACTAAGTTTCTGTACAACAATAAGAGAGGTTGAGTGTAGTAGTTTTAGTTGAATAGTAAAGAAGCAGCTTTCTCTGCCCTCCTATTTTCTCCCCTGGCATCCCACAGAGGCCCAGAGAAGAATTTTTAGTTCTGGAGAAAATACAAAGACATGTGTCTGAGAATCTGTTAAAATTATCCCAAATAAGGATCTAGTATATCTGACTGAAGCAGGCATTATTTCCACTGGACTCCAATATGAGCACTTCAACCAGGACTCAAGCACTGTTCTCATCCATATTGCCTTGTGATGGGACCATGACTCGAGGGACTCCCCCACTAAATGGTCTGCTTAAGTCTCTCCCTACTGTCTGATGGAGTGTATATGACTGCTTCCTCCCAGGGCCTCCTGTCGACCTGTGACCTCATCACCATCCTGGAGCAGGCGGATGAGCACATGAACACGGGGGAGTTAGCGGGGGTGCCCTCACAGGTGGGCTGCTGTCCCTTCTTATTCCGCTGATTCACTTGATCTGCAGTTAACTGGACACTTCATTTTCACACTCAACTGTGTGTTTGATTCCGTCTGTTCTTCGTAATCTTTACACAGCGGATTATTTCATTGATTTTGTTGTTTGGTGAGGTTGTATGGAAATATGTGTCAATCACAAATGTTTTCTTCAACCCAAGATAAGGGAGACGGTCCTGACATACATTTGCCAAACCAGACAGTACCAGAAGCTGTGGAAGACCAAGCACTTCAATCTTCTCAAGCAACACTCAGTGTCAAGTGGCAATTCTAACCAGGTTAAAGACCTGGTTGATTACTTGATCTCCCACAGCAGGTAAATCCTCCAAACAGTTATGTTATAAGCCACAGTTCTTGTATAAAATAATTGAATGAAAGAGTCAACCTCACATTCTAGACTACAATGAGTAAAGATATCAGTTTTTCCCATGATGGTTACTGTAGTCCTTACCATTTGTTGGCCCTCTGTTCAGGGAGGAGGATGCCAAAACCCTGGCCCATGAGTTTCTGAGACGCAGAGAGTGTAAAGGAGGGAAACTAATTCCTGACAGGTCCCCTGCATCAAGTGCCCTGAAGGTAATGGTAATTCACACACTGCATTGTTTTGTTTTAGAACACTTGTTTATACCTGGAAAAACTAATGATATGACATTTATCAGACACTTTATCCAATGAGCTGGAGTCATGCATGTTCACGCCATTTCTGTATTGATTGCCCTTGTAAAAATTTAATCAAATGACAGATATGTAATATTATTTTCTTGGCTTGTTTTGCAGGAGTTTTTCAGCATGGATATAGATGGATGAATGGTGTGATTATATAACCGATAGGACAAAATGTGTTAAACACTGTACGTTTATTCTATTTGTCTTTTGACTAGATATGTTTGCCTGTATGGTCTTAATCTTATATAATATACACGATCCACTATCCAGTTATAAGTCACTTTTCTTACTAAACATTTTCTTATGTAATTGTTATTTTTACATAAGTGTGAAGATAAAATTATTATATGTCTCACTCAACACAATGGTTTATTACATTTATTTGAACATTTAAAAACAGTAAAGGAGCAATTGATGGATCTTTTATAAAATATAAGTAAAATAAGATGGTCTCCTGAAATGATGGGCTTTCTTAATAAAGTAGAGTGAAAAGGCTGTATGAAATAAACAACACAGTTAATGTGCCATATTTACATTTTTGTGTGTAATATAAATTATTGTTAATGCATTAACTGGGTGGTGTTAAGGCTACCAGGGAATCAGAAAAAAGTATGCCCTGTCCACAAACCTAGAATACTGCCAGGTCATGTAGTCAAGTGCTGCAAAGAAAGACCGGAATCCATGCTCTGCTTTAGTTGTGGGGACAAATCATATCCATGTCTCAAGAACACAGATAACGATTTTCATGTGTTGTGTCCAAATTGTTGTAAAGTTGATTTTGAAGCTCGAAGAAGGCCCTTCTAGATTATTTGAACATGATGTATGGACAAAACTGAATATTGGTACCATCATTGTTTTATATGTATGAGTGCTTAAGGATTCATTGATACATTTTAATTTGGTGGTAAATGTAACATTTCATGCCATGTCTTTGTAGCAGTTATGCTAATTTCCCCATCAGGACTTTTTGGGGATTTGTGGCACATATGATAATATCTCTGGGCAAGTTTGCCCCGGGTGAAAAGTGATCATATCTTTTTTTAGTAAGTTGGCCTTGATGAAAGCCCACATCAAAGTTGTAATAAACGGGGCTCGGTTTTCACATGTAAAGAGATCTTTTGTTGCTGCTAATGGGGACCCAAATAAACTATCTACCATAGTTTTGCATTTATCAGAGAGTGGGTGTATTTCTGGTCTATATACCATGCTTACTGTGCTGTTCATGCAGGCCATTTATCTGTTTAA
The DNA here is from genome assembly GCA_016801105.1 of Esox niger. Classification (NCBI taxonomy): domain Eukaryota; kingdom Metazoa; phylum Chordata; class Actinopteri; order Esociformes; family Esocidae; genus Esox; species Esox niger. Next base: position 47,996 of record JACXGJ010000244.1, on the reverse strand, counting down.
CCCCGGGCATTTTATGGACCTCCCTCACTGGCAAAGGGAATGTCTGACTGAAGTTGGAGGTTGAAAAGGTTTTTTTCTATGTAGCTTGATATTCTGCTAATGGTTTCTTCCAAAACACAGATTCTGCTTACCTCCTAGTAATCCCTCTGTGAGATCTCACAGGGGTTATCCAGGGCAAATAATTCCCCAAGAGCCTTTCTGAGAACAAAGAAAAATATTGCCTTATTTCAAATAATCCTGCACAATTATTCAGGTTACCTTGGTTGTACCAACAGACAACCAGGGAGAGGAACGGAGCTTAAATACACTGATATGTGCAACAAATTTCATCAGCTCCTTATCAATGTCCGGGTGTGGTTTCATAACAGCTACAAAAGTCCACAGGGACAGCAAAACACCAATGAGACACTACTCCGTTCACATGGTCATCCATCTGAAATATCAGTCATTAGTTTAGGAAATAGATTGACAACTGATTCTAGCCTATTAAAACAGAGCTCATGCATCCCCTATCTCAAAGATCCTTCTGAACACCTCAAACTGATTGTGATTGGGGGTGATGTGTGATTCTAGAACAGTGGAGGAGATTGGAAATTTGAATGGGGTAATTATGTGACTGAAGTGCACCTTTTAAGTGTACTGTGCTACCTGCAGAGAAAACAAGAAACACAATACATTGGGTGAGACCAGGTTATTCAGCCACTACCATGCCCCATTCAAATTTTAGTCTTGGTGTTTAATTTCACCAATAATACACCACCTTTCCTGGCCAGCAGATGTAGCCCGTGAGCTGAAACACAGCAGCCCTCACATGCCAATTCTCTTGATGTAACATGATGTTTTTGTGTGTATATGTAAGATTTATATATTCAGTTTTTTATTGTTTATATATATTACATACTGCACCAGTCAAAGGTTTGGACATGCCCGCTCATTCAAGTGTTTTTCTTTCTTTTTACTATTTTCCATGTTGATTACCTGTGTCCAACCCTTGGTAACTGCATATTCTTAGAAGCTTTTCTCCCTTGCCCATTTTCATCGCATCTTATTATACCTATGGTCCTGCACCTGTATAAAACATTCAGAGCAGTTTTTTCTAGTATCCAGTCAACGCCATTCTTCCTTTCTAGTATCCAGTCAACGCCATTCTACATTTCCACAATGCTTATCCAACCAAGAAGGCACATGGGTCAAAGCATTTGAGTGCCCGGCTCTCTCACTTGAGAACCTCAGTCGGCTTTGCAAGTACCCAAGCTGCCTGAGGGTGGTGCTAGAGTTCAATATTATCAGGAAAACCCTGCTGACATTGCGTCCCCCCGATGAGGATTGAACCTAAACTGTGGTTGCCAGCTAGAAGTTACTTTTAAAGTGCAGACATATTATTTTTTCCAGAATGCTATAAAATATTGTATGATTATTATATTAATATACTAAGGTCTTCGATGTAGTGTTTTTAGAAGTATGCTGTTATATTCATAGTTGTTTTTGCTCAAGATACAGCATCTATTATTAACAAGAGTCCATGAAATTAATCCTTAATTCACCAAATTCACAAGATGAAACAAATATCAGTTGAACAATATACACTTAATGGTTAACCACTGCATTTAAACATTAGATATGTTAGGAATAACAATTACTTCAAGACAAACTAGGTCTGTCACAAAATATTCTGCAGATTAAAAAAAGCCTTGTGTCAGAGAAAAATCAGACACTTGTCTGAAGCCATTAGTGTTCAGTGTGTTGCTTAAAGCACAACTGCAGATTTTCAACTATCTGGTTACTGGATTACCTGTCTCAACTCTAACAACTACAGTAAATGCAGCCTTATTAATGTCAAAGGTGCTCAAACAGAATTACAGGTGGACCACAGATTTGTGGAGTACCCCTGCTCAGATGAATCATGCATTCACCAATACTTGTGGGCCCCGTCACTGAATGACAGATCACTGTAACATCATTTGGTTAACTGATACGTAAAATACACTTACAGGCTTTTAGGATCTATCTGTGACTTGAATTCCGATTGTCCAAGTAAATAAAAAAATCTATGTTTTATTCATCTTTGCTTTCTTTACTCCTAGCATTTCTGTCAGTTCTAGGTCAATGTTTTTTATACAATTACCCATGAGGTATGGGTGGGAAGTACGCTTGTCATATATGGAGTAACAAGGCATTGTCAAAGTAATCAGCCAGAAAAGTTAAGAAAATCTGTGATTTATTACCCATTCTCAATAAGGAGTTTAGTCAGAGGTTGAGTTCAAGTTGGCAGAGGCTATAATGTTTGCGTGTAGAGCTCGGGCCTTGGCCTTTCACATAGTCATCGCTGTGGAACTGCGGATCCCAGTGAAGTTAGCAGGGAAGGGGAGGACTGTAGCCATAGCTCAACAGGGCAGAGGAGGAATGTGAGAGCCAGTTTTTCCTGTGGTGCAAGCAGACTTGAACTCTCTTTTCAGTTTTTTGTAAGTCCTGTCATCTTTCCTGTTTTCCACACCTGCATACCTAACTCAGGATCATCACAGTGGCTGATCCACCCAGAGCCATAAACATGAAATTCTTGTCCTACCACCATGATTGTGTAAAGATGTCAGACGGGTTCTATAAATGGCATGGAAAATAACACAATTACATGAAAAAGGCATTAGAGAATTACATTCCCTGTCACCTTAACGTTGACACATCTGAATATCCTCTTTAAGACTTCAATAGTATGTGTCTGGTTCATAAAATGCTTTCGTCATTTGCATTTCTCCCCACATCTAGTAGGTTCCGGTCAGTAAGATCATAAGGTTCTACAGTGTGTGATTCCAAGATCTCTAAGTTTTGAGTGATGATACGCTGTCATGCTGCTCACACCATTTTAGTAGCCAATGTCTGAGTGTTTCTCAGTGTCTTGTTTCAAGTGACCGCTAGATCAGTTAGACACTAGCTATCCTACCGTAAAAAATTGTATGATGTGAATATTACCTTCCAATAATGGTGTTCTTCAAATTACTATGATTCCTTTGGGTTTATTTAGTTTTTTAAATACCGTGTCTTCCACAGTACAAATTAAGTGATTGTAAATTCTCAGAGGTTTTGCTTTCTTGATTAAAATGATATTGTAATATATGTGAGCTTCTTTTTGACAAATTTAATGAACTGCAACGAATGGGCATTGATTTTTATTTGTTTTACTTTTTCCTAAAGTATGCACTGTGGAGCTACAGTTATACTGGTATCCTTTACTGTACATCCTACCAGGCTCAGTAGATTCTCTGGGAGCAGTTTGAAAATTTACTCTGGATAAGAACATCTGCTAAATGTAAATCCTTATGCATTTTCTTGATTCTGTCAGAGTGCAGTGTCAAATCCTTTACCTCTACTTATCTCTGGGCTTAATCTAGTTTTATTTTCAGATACATTATTTCACTGTTATAATCCTGCCGACCTAAAAGCAGAAAATTATGTCCACAAGGTCCCCTTTAATCTGCACAGAGAATATAGCAATCTTAGTTTAAGCATTAAGTAGTAGACTAAAAGTAGGTCATATCTGTATGTTGACACTTTAAAATGTCACATTTACGCCTGCTTCATCTAACTTTACCTTTTATGGGCACTGTACTGTATTTATTGTTCATTCCCCACGTGCAGTGATGAATGGAAAATGCAGACAAGCTATTTTAAAAACCAATGGGATGAAAGGAAGTCTACTTAACCCGTATAATGTGCTGCTGCGTGCTAACAGGACAGACCTACAAAGGTAGTTGTTTCAAAACAAATGCAATCAATGATTGCAAACGATGATTGAGGGTATTCAGTGAATCTAGTTCAGGTAGACACTTTTAGCAAGGTAAGAAGTTAATGGTTACACTATATAGTATTTAAAGTCATTTGGTCAAATTGGTCATTATTTATTTGTTCTTCAAGTCCCCTAGTTTGTATTTATAATTACACATGTTTAAGTACAGAATTAGACATTGATTCACATAGCCTACAGTGGAGCAAAATAGTGTTTAGTCAGCCACCAATTGTGCAAGTTCTCCCAGTTAAAAAGATGAGAGGCCTGTAATTTTCATCATAGGCACACTTCCACTATGAGAAACAAAATGAGAAAATAAATCCAGAAAATCACATTCTAGGATTTATTATGGATTTATTGGTAAATTATGGTGGAAATTAAGTATTTGGTCAATAACAAAAGTTCATCTCAATACTTTGTTATATAACCTTTGTTGGCAATGATAGAGGTCAAGTGTTTTCTGTAAGTCTTCGCAAGGTTTTCACACACTGTTGCTGGTATTTTGGCCCATTCCTCCATGCAGATCTCTAGAGCAGTGAGGTTTTGGGGCTGTTGCTGGGCAACACGGACTTTCAACTCCCTCCAAAGATTTTCTATGGGGTTAATATCTGGTGACTGGCTAGGCCACTCCAGGACCTTGAAATGCTTCTTACGAAGCCACTCCTTCGTTCATCTTCAATGCCCTTGCTGATGTAAGGAGGTTTTCACTCAAAATTTCACGATACATGGCCCCATTCATTCTTTCCTTTACACAGATCAGTTGTCCTGGTCCCTTTGCAGAAAAACAGCCCCAAAGCCTGATGTTTCCACCCGCATGCTTCACAGTAGGTATGGTGTTCTTTGGATGCAACTCAGCATTCTTTCTCCTCCAAATACGACAAGTTGAGTTTTTACCAAAAAGTTCTATTTTGGTTTCATCTGACCATATGACATTCTACCAATCCTCTTCTAGATCATGGCCTGGACATGTACTGGCTTAAGCAGGGGGACATGTCTGGCACTGCAGGATTTGAGTACCTGGTGGCGTAGTGTGTTACTGATGGTCATAGTGGAGTTTGGAGTGTGACTGTTTGAGGTTGTGGACAGGTGTCTTTTACACTGATAACAAGTTCAAACAGGTGCCATTAATACAGGTAACGAGTGGAGGACAGAGGAGCCGCTTAATGAAGAAGTTACAGGTCTGTGAGAGCCAGAAATCTTGCTTGTTTGTAGATGACCAAATACTTATTTTTCTGAGGAATTTACCAATAAATTCATTAAAAATCCTACGATGTGATTCTCTGAATTTTTTTCGCATTTTGTCTCTCATAGTTGAAGTGTACCTTTGATGAAAATTACAGGCCTCTCTAATCTTTTCAAGTGGGAGAACTTGCACAATTGGTGGCTGACAAAATACTTTTTTGCCCCACTGTATGTGTTACATTTTATTATGATAATGAAGAAAACATTCTTATGTGAAATTAATCACTCAATTTCTTTTATTTAAATCTGCCAAAAAATCACAAATAACTTGATGGCATGGCAAAAAAAATTTACCATCTGTGAGAAGTTCTATGAGAAACAGTAACATGTTGTGTATGTGGAATGCCTTAAATTGTTTAAAAGATGTAGGTTTATGGTCTTTCTGCAACAGGACCACTTAAACTATAGTTTTGCTTATAAGCTTGTAGGCCAACTTTAGAAATACTTGATGCTTATACTGTCAACTCAGTCAGCCAAGTGTTCCTTATGGACAAACTACTCAGTACCATTGCTAAATCGCTCATGATGAATATGACAAAAAAGTTAACTTACACTTGATAATTCACAGGTTTCTGATATTTCATTAAATGCTTAATGTCAGGTCTGGGTGAAATCTCATGTGTTCCCCAAGATGATCTTGGTTTGAGTATACCTTTTTTAAGACACCATCTTCTCAGGGACATATGTAAATATAGTGGACCGTTTGTTCCACAGGAAAGTGGAAATGGAGATTATGCTGACAGAGCAGAGCAGCAGGTCAGATTCAAACCCATGCTATAGCAATACATGTGCATGGAAGACAGCGTTTATACCACTGGAACATCCTAGGCCACTTTTACATATGAAATACGTGAAGAAAATAATTGTGACTGCCCCACTTCCACTTCAGTTCCAGTGTGCAGGCGTGGTTTAGTAAGTATACTTTCTGTATTGCGCGTAAGATTCAGTTTGTGAAGAAAATGATTGGTCCAAATGCTTTTCTATTTAGCCTACCGGAAGACTGTTAAGCCTTCATAAGTGTAACTACTTTCCTTTTTCCCGCACGAAACTAAGAAAATCCAAAATTCCCGCACTACTGCTTAACTTTCAATTACTGTCAAGGATAGAAAGTAAGCCATTATCATAGTCATTAGGAAGCTGACTTGTAGAATGTTTTGATATCTTTCAAAAATGATAACGTATTTTGTATATCTATGTATAAGAAGAACCCCGCAAAGGTGTGTGCTTGTACGGTACACATTACATTAGAACTGTTTTCGGGAAGTGCATTTGGAAAGTCCACATAAATGCCTACCGCTGTGTGTACATGTATTGCTCCTAAAATATGGTTGAAATGTTAATAAACTACAATTTAATCTAAACTTTTTCATCGGTTCCATCAGACGTAATTGGTTAATATTCTAGCATATTAATAGGCCTACATCAGTGGTGACTAAAGGGGCAGCCTATTATATGCAATGACATTTGATAATATAAAGCCACGTTCAAAGCAATTCGGAACTTGAAAAGACAGAGTCAAATCTCAACCTCAGTGATGTTCAGGTCGAAATGTTAAAACTCTGAACATTTATTTTCGAGTTGGATGACTTTTAATACTATATTTGCCTGAATGGTTCGTTTATTCATTAATCTCTCAGTTGTTTTATTACAGTGACATATAATATCGAACATTTCCGAGTTCCGAGCCAATATGAACGTAACCTAAGGTTTCAGGTGTGAGGTGAAGTAAACCCGTGTCATTTCAATACTGCATGAGTGACGTATAGGCCAATAGTCTCCCTGTCGCATGGGCTCCCCCTGCGAATTACTGTCGTATCCACGAGGATCCACGTAGCCAACAGCAAACATTGCATTCATTTCGCCTTTACTCCGGTTAAATGCGTTTTGTGCATTGAGTTCGCTGCCTCCCAATGCCAGTCGCAGATGTCAAACGCCTGGAACCGGTTGTTCGCGCGTATCTTATAAAACGTCTTATTGTACAGTTGCGTTTATAGCAGACAATTTTTATTTTGTCTAAGCAGTCATTGTCGTCGAATATTTATCGAGGATTGGGCCGGCTTTCAATACATAAGGATGAATTCCATTCGACATGTGCCTTCAAGGGTGAAAAGCAAAAGGACGGAAACCAATTTAGGTGCGGAGAGGGAACATTTTGACAAGCAGCAGGTAAATAAAAACCTAGTGATGGTGGATGCATCTCTGCCGATGTATTTAACAAAAACGACAGATAACGTGATGCCTTTTATTTGTCAATTAAAATTATTTGCCCACATGCAGAGTAGCCTAACAAAAAACAGCGTTTCGAACTGTATAACTAATTGCAAACGTTCCTCTTATTGAGAACGTTTTGTTGCCAAATAACGTACGGAAGATCATGTTTTGAAAGGCCTTTTGCATCCGGCCTGATCGAAACATTAGTCTACTTATAGCTTAATATAGTAATTATTTAAATGTCGAGAGTAGTAGACAGTCTTGTATGAGTCATTGTGTCAGCTTATGTGTGATAAATGATTGCAAGCAGGAATATTATTTAATTCATTTACATTTAGCCACCATCCATCGAGCCTTTGTATGCTATTTTTGATAGTCGCATTACATCTTTTTAACCGATTCATTACCGAGATCAAACACTAAATGGCCTAGTCCCAGGAAATTACACTGATACAGTTTTTGAGCTGTAGGATGTTGAGCCTATTTAAAAGTTGGCCTATTTAAAAAATCGGTATATTTGCATTCAGTACTTAGTACCAGGAAGCTAATTGTGAATACATTGTAACTTTAATTCAGTGAATTCGACTGATCCTTGGAACTATCACACTCCTTTTGTTTAGCATCAGTATCCTGGCTTTTCCCCATGCCATTTTCCCTAAACATCTTAATTGAGACTGACCGCCGACCCAGATATATATTTTTTTGTAGTGAATTGAAATATTGGTGCGACGTAGCTTTGTAATCAACTTTCTGTAGACTGGACCACAGCATGACAAATGCATCACTGAAGTGGAAATAATTGGCAAGTTGGACCAGTAAGATGAAAGTTGCTGGTTGTGGACGGAAGAGAACTAGAATGTCGGGCAGGTACATTTACAAGGAGAGTGAGACAGAGAACTTTTGCTGTTTCTAGGAAACGCTTGAAAGACATGGAATTCGACTTTAACAAACAAGCGTTTTAGAAATTAAACTTCTACACGATTTACTTAAAATATGCTAAAAATATATATTATACGCAGCCCAAGCAGATTATTAATCACAATAATGTTTATTTAATTGCTTTCTAGTCTAAAAATAACCATGTATTGAGTGAATACTAGAAATAGAATGCTGTGTTTGCAGCGTATGCGATAGTAGCTTATGTTGTATGTTACTTTATACCGTTACGTATACTGTTCTTTTTTATTGTGAAATTCTTATAGGTGTTATTACATGTTAGCAACTTCCCCAATCTGTTACCAGTCATTATTATCAGTGGCAGTCTAATTTGAATCAACATTTTACATAGAACATACTGTTTGTTGTTCTTGGCTTAATATTGCTGTTAATTTCTTATTTCGTCATGCCAGGTAATCATTCATGTAAAATGACTGAAAATAAGTTTTCACTATTATTTAACGTTGTTCTGTAGAATAACATTTTTACTTGACTTTACATTTGCCTTAGTGGGAGTGATCATATTATTCTACTGGAGCAACCTTACTGACTGAAGGATAGGTCATCTGTTGATTTTAACTTATCAAAATACTGGGAAGCATGGCTCCAAATAGAGCTGTGTTTTTTAAAAGTTGGATCACATAAAGGTCCAGTTTAGCAATGGCAGCCACTTAAGACTACAAGGAGAAGCTAGTACATACAACAGTAAATGTTATGTTCCTTCAATAAGTTTGCTAGCTATCATCTTTTGTGTTAATGAATTAGTTTTATTTTAGCCGTAACTGATTTACTCGGCCATGTTACAAATCAGTGTACTATCAAGACAGCTTGACTGAGAGTAGATCCACAACAACGTTACAATGCACCAATTGGTGCTTGCATGCAGATGTGGGTTAGATATTGTGGGAGATTATTGGTTAGTAGAAAAAAATGTATTAACCTAATGCCTATTGAGCTAGGAATTTCTCACAACTTCCTTATGAACTTAATGAGGGCCAAGTTTGATGCCTTGTTCAACCAGACCTTCCTAGCAGTGATAGTTGGTGGGAGGAAACATCTATGACCATTTTGTGTTCAAAATCTTTCTCAATCTTTTGATTAAAAAAAGCAGATGGTTGTCTTCCACAACACTTTGGTTCCAAGATGTTGTTGGCTAAGTGCATCTGCAGAGATGTCCTACTTACTGCTGTCAAATTCATGACCTTTGATCACTTGGTTGTTGTAAACGTCATACAGTCATCAGTACGACAGTGGGCATGTGTACGTTACGAGAGAGTGAATAAAATGCTAGATTGACTCATCTTAAATTGCATGATTCCTGTTATGTTTGAATTACACCGGCATGTTGGAGATGTACCACACAGGATTGTGGGGTCAATTGAGGGAAAATCCTCTGATGTGTGTGTACTACACTGAAACTTGATACAGTTCTGACAGGTCTGTCTTCACACATGCAAAGCTCCGGGGGCCTCTATAGAAAATGTGGCACATGATACCTCAGAAGGTGGTGTCTCCAGCTATTGATATCTGCAAGTGTAACCAACAAAATAATCTTGATTCTTCTTCGATACATCTTGGAAAATGTAACGTCATAGTTTATCCCCATAATGTAACACTTAGAACGCTGATGACCTATGTTGGTCAGTGTCTTGACAAAAGTGTTCATACAGTTGGCCTGATGCTGGCATAAATATCCGACATTAAACTTAGTTATTCCCTCACTTGAATATACTAGATCAATTGATCCAAAAATGCAGATCCTATTATTGTCACACAAGGTCAGTCAGTCGGTCAAACTTGGTTGAAATATGAAAGTGAATCAGTGAGGAAGAGGAAACAAATATATTTTCCCTGTTACATGAGGATGTAGGGGGTGAGTGAGATTATCTGGTCCCTCTGAGTTCATTGTTGAATGGATGTTTAAATCCGTCAAAGATAAACACAGCAGATTACAGCAGAGGCACAGATGTAGTCACATGACCTCAGCACATGCTCTGTTCAGTGCAAATGAGATGCTGACAGATGTTAAACCCAAGTGGTCACTGGCTCAATGTCTAGCCATTGTTCTAATGTTCTGAGGGAGATGCTACACTGCTGTTGAAATGTTTAATGAGCACAGTTTTTCATCATAAAGAAAGATATAGCCTGCATCCCTATGTATTTCTCTAGGCAATATGACACGCAAGGGTGTGGTGCATGGCTATTGTACCATTCCTAAAGGCATTATTAAAGTCGCTCTCTCACCATATTATCGGCACATTGAAAGTACCAAGCTCCTTGAAAAAAAACGGTAATCTTGTCTCAGACACATCACCACCAATCAAAATGAGGTTCAGGTGTGCAGGAATTGGTTTGGAGGCGGCTATGCGGTGCTCTCTTCTAATTGGCTAGAAGTTGTTGTCACTCTTTTGTGTTCTTAACCCATGATTGGTTTGCAAGATGATAATTTCTAACTGAAAAGAGATCTGATGATAATGTGATGGAAGTACACCTTTTAAAGGTGCATTCATACAGCCCTTAGCCTTAGTACATTGGCTGGATACCACACATCCCTGAGTTTATTGATTGCTCTTAATAAGGCACAGCAGAGTTCAAACAGCCCTGTTGATAACTCACATTATGGTGTCATGGACATCTATGTTATGGGACTTTCCTTTTGCCCATTAGAAGCCTCTTCTTCTATGGATCTACTTGAACTAGGTTTCTTGTTGTCTTTCTGCTCTGCTTGTGGCAGTCGTCTCTTGATATGACAGTGCGTATGCAGATGGTTGCGTAGCATGCTACAATCTCCCGGTACTGAAATCAACCCCAGTGGTCATAGGACCTTGGTGTGGATTGTCTTTCCATAGAGGCTGCTGCAGTATGAAGCTTCCCAAAGGTCTGCTCTTACTGACTGACTGAGTTTTTGTGTGTTACTTAACACTACCAGGCCATCCTAATGTTTTGTTCCTTAGTGTAGCACCATTCCACTCATCAGAAGAAGATAACTGGAAACATTTTGCTGTACCCGCTGTTGATAATACTGTATTACCTGATGGATATTGTCCTTTTTATTGACCTGTAGATTTCTACGGTTTACACAGCTCTACTGTAGACCTGATGTTACATTCCCCCTCTAGTTTTCTCTCTGAGTTGACATCACTGCGAAGGTCAGATCTCCCACGCAGGGCCTGTTGTTTACACTCTGTGTGTGTGTGTCAGTCCTCCCGGTGTCCCAGTGGCCTCTGTGCCCATGAGACGTTGGAGCAAAGGGAGACCAGAGGGTGAACACAGTCTCTCTGGGTCTCTGAGAATAGGGAAGCGTTCAAGCCTTTTGCTTATGGGCACGATAATGTCCTTTTTATATTTCTGAGAAATCAAAACATACATGTTTTCATCATACAGTTATGGATTATCAGAGAAATCAAAACATACATGCTTTCATCATACAGTTTTGGATTATCAGATAAATCAAAACATACATGCTTTCAACATACAGTTATGGATAATCATAAGCATGTATTTCTTATCAAACTGTTAAGCAAGAATCATGTAATGAGAATCCAAACATTTGAATGTAATGTTGAATTTGTGAATCGGAACAGTAAAAAAAAAAACATTTGTTCTTCAGGTTAAGGGTTTGATGTTTTATACAGGTTTTTTCATGGGTTAAGGCCCTTGAACAATGATATGCGTTGGATGGTAGGCTACATGGGATCAGAAAGTAGCCTCACATTTTTTGTATGCCACATGAATGCCAAATTTCTGTACGTACGTACATACATCCTGACAATTATTGGTCATGGAGATGTCCTATGTCCAATGGTAAAACAATCCCCAAAAATTCTGGTAGTAGGCACACATTTTTTCAGGAGAAATTCAGAACAAATGAAAACCCATGTGGTTATGGATACCGAAAGTTCTACATCTTGAAAACTGGACAACAAGCTGTTGCTGATTAGTTGACAAATAAACAAAATAGTGAAAGAATTCCAATATTTGTACATACATTCTGAAATGATTAACAATCTCAGATTTTACCTTTTGGTTTTAACCACTTAAAAGAAAGTGGGCGATTTTTATTCCTGCCTAAATTAAAATAAACTAAAGCAATAATTTATCAATGAGATGGCCTGAAGGTCTAGTGTATATTATTTGGTTAACCAGGGTTGTGGATTTGATTTCCACATGGAGAAAAATTCATTTAATAAATTAATAAATTGTATTTCCCCAAATGACATAGTGGGAAAAGGCACTGTCTTGCAATTAGCTAAGTCATAGCGAAACCGAAGTTTGAATCCTGCTTGCGTATTAGCCCAGGGGTCCCACAGAGATCAGTGTAGGGATTGGGTGTGCAGCGTGATGACAACGAGAATGGCATCCGATGTAATTCAAAGGGTACATCTCGAAATCGACTAGCCCAAGTCTGCTGGGAGTTGCAGCTATGAATAACTGGAACTCACAACATCAGGGAGGAAAAAACGAAAAAATAATAATACCAGTAAAGTAGTTTGGTAAAATTGGGCTTGAAAGGTTACTTTAGCCTTGCGATATGTGATTCCATTAATCTGTGACCAAGAGAAAGTGATCTTCAATGTTAACAAATTAGAGCTAAACATCCACCTAAGAATAACACAATGATGCAACCGCCATTGCTGCACTCTATAGGGCCAGAACAGGCTTGTTCTGATTGACCAGGAAATCTGAGCTGGCACTCTATGCAAATAGTCACAGATTTAACACCCTACATCCTAGCTCCTTGCAAACAGCACATGGTGAATGGGGAGACTAAACATATAGTACACATGACGCTGTAGTGTAAATGAAACATTTCATTGATCAGATTGGATACATTTTCATGATATTTAATTTCCTGGAGTAGGTAGTAAGCAGAATGATGACCCAAGGACCTGACGCTAGCTGTCTGTTGATGATGCCGGCTGCATTCAGCTATGTTTCAGTCTCCAGCCTGCACAAGTGTGTTTCAAATGTACCCCAGCTAGCATTGTTATGGTGCTGACAAACGTAGTTAATGTGACTGCTTGAGAGAATGATATTGAAGTGAATGAGGAGATTGGAATTACCAGTACATCTCAGGATGACTCTGCTTTCCTTCAGTAATTTGGGAAATACATAATCCAAACCACATATCAGAATCTTGTTGTGTGGCAGAAACTGTCTCAACAGCAAAGAACACTCTTTCTTTCTACCAAATTGTTGTTGAAGGTTTTGAAGCAATGATACATACTTGTCAGAATCGGTAGTCCTCTATTCAGGTCTTGGATTTTGTCACCTGTAACCTAAATCTGGGATGTCTGGATTAAGGGAAATCGTTGGAGAGCAAATTTCATCTAAAGGCAGGAAGGGTTTGTCCAGTTGAGGCTCAGGTTTCTGCCTGGATCTAGATTGTAAGGGACTGGGCCAGTTGTTGTTCTGCATGGGAGTCAAAGCAGAAGCAGGCTGCTTTCAAGGAGAAATGTAACAAAATGGGAGTATTTCCAGGAGATTACATAATATCCAATGAAAGGTTATTTGTTTGATGTATTGTTGTATAATGTTTCAAAGTGACAACAGGGACGGCTGATCACATCAAAGGACTTTTATTTGGATACCGGGATTCCTCCAGCCATATTCCTAATTCCCCTATCCCATTTCCTGTTTAAACAATGCCACCTTGAACGAAGGAGAAATACAGGATGTGCATTTCAGTGAATTCACTAATAGCTTGAAACTGCAGTGTGTTGATTACCACAGGTACCTTCTCAACTCACTGTCGTTCACAAACCCAGTGAATTAGCGCTAGTCTAGTTAATGCTAACGTAACCAGACAGTGTGTTCAGCCTCATTAGTTGTGAGCCTTACAGTAAATTACCTCCATTAGCTGGGTCAGCCGTGCAGTGTGTGGGTCTGTGTTTGACCTTGAAGCCAGACCAACAGCCGTCTGTTGTATTAAGCTGATAAGGACTTCCATAACTGGAGTCGCAGCGAGGCACCCGATTTCTCAGTGTGCAGTAGACCAGGTGTTGCCACTGTATCTCCACTGGCCATAGTCCTCCAGGCAGGGATGTCGAAGTGCATAGACACGCTGCTGCTGAAAGGCAAGAAGGCCGAAGATGACAAGGTAAGAATAGAGAATCAAGGATGAAGCGGTGTGTGTGTGTGTGTGTGTGTGTGTGTGTGTGTGTGTGTGTGTGTGGGTGTGGGTGTGTGTGGTGGGGGGGGTCTTTAGGTGATAGTGATTTCTGCCAGGTCCCAAGCTGAGCTCTCTCTGTCACTCATTCCCTCTCACCAGCTCTCCCTCTGTTAGACTTGTGTTTTGGGACCCGACAGCTAAGAGTGGTCTGGCCACTGTGAAGACCAGGTTGATGGATACGGCTTTCTGACCTCTAGGCTTTGCCGTTAAATGTTTTAATTGTGTGTTTCTTTATATGAATAAGGGGAGGGAGGGTTACTAGGGAACAGGTATGGCTTTAGTGTGTTTGTGATGTTGACCACCTCATTCTAGACTTGCAGTTGGCTAAATTGCATTGTTCGCACTTCACAACGCTACGCACTTCACAGCGCTACGCACTTCACACGGTGTATTAAGGTTAGTGTTACAAGGATCCCTCTCCTTTTGCATCTGTACTGCTTCACACCTCCCTTTTTCACTCAAAATTCCTCTATGCACTTAATTTCTCATCCGTCTTGATCTCTCTTGGAGTGACAGTCAGTCTGAATGTATTATGGAGCCTTCCTGCAGCCATGCTGCTCTGTGGCCATCTGTCGAGGCCTCTGTGCCAGGCCGTCCGTGCCAGATCGGGGTCCCCTTCCAACCCAGTCTTCTAGCCCAGCTGACGGGCTTCGTCATCCCACAAAACCCTCATTGTAATGAACTCCTCCTACCCATCGCTTGCTCTGACTCCCTATAAGCCAGCGGGCTAGCACTAGCCACACAAGGAGGGGTCCTCATTAATGAGGACACTCCTGTCTTCACTCCTCTCTGCCTCCAACTTTCCCTGTGCTCAAAGTGGTAGCGTTAGGCACACAGTAGCCCCTCTGTGCTTTGTTTAGCGACTGTGAGTGTTTTGATAGAGGGGGGGGGGGGGTTCTGGGTTGTGGTCTGTGGTAGCTCCACAGTTTCAATAACTAAATGCGGTCTTTATGCATTTGTGGGATTTCTGGCTAATTTTACCAGGAAGGTTTGCTTGCCAGTTTTCCCAAGCCTGTCCCAGGAGGGGGGAACATTGAGATTGTGTTATGTACTTACTGTGTGTACAATAAGATCTACTGTAGGAAGAGACCGTGTGTAATGCTGATGTATTAAATGCATGTAACTGTAGAGTGAAAGGGAAAAGTGTGCGTGTGTCTTCCTGTAGTGGGTTATTGAGAGGGAAGTAGGGCGAGAGTGAATCTGCGAGCTGGATTATTCAGTTATGCAATGAATTGGAATGAAATGGAACGGCATGCTCCAGAATCAACATCTTGTCCTTTTCACCTTCTGTGGTCTATACATATTGTATGTCTGCCAATCCCGGGCCACAGGGAGTGTGGGTGTGGATATCAGAATCCGCTTCCATTGCCACTGCTTCCGTGTTCATGTGGCGAGGGTATTCATAGTTTGGTGCCCTTATACGAGCAAGGAATATGTGAAATAATGAAAGTGAATGTATTCATTGAAATTGGTAGAGCCTGTCTTCAGTGGATCTACAGTACATGGGTCAGTCAGAACAGCTTCTTTAGCCTTTTCTGTTCACAATTGCATTACAGTTCTATCAGGACAGGTTAGACTGAGGTTAGATTAGACAAGAATGGTTGATTTCATGTTTTGGATTCAGAGCATTCTCTTATCTTCTGCTGTTACAAACCCTGTTGTTATCAGTTACTGGCCAAACCCATTAACTGAACACATGCAGGTACAAACACAAGCTTTTGAGATCGGGCTGAATGTCTGCGTTTCTCCCTTCCTCCTTCCATTCACATGGACTTGTTCTACCTGTTGGTCCACGTGCCTGAAGGGACCAGAATTGAGCCAAGTTCTCCCATGTTGTGGATGACATCGTCTCTCTGTTCAATTGTCATTATCAACAGTATACTATGTAATAAAAGGTAAAACAACAAGAGAATATGCCCTCAGACAGTGTTTTGTGAGCATGGAGGTAATCAACTCTTTGTATGCTTATTATGCATGTTTTTATCCCTTTAATGCAGAGATCCTTTTTTTCTTCACGTCATTCCTTAACTTCCATATGAATGGATTGTCCCTAAGGACAGTGAATTAGGTGGCTGAAACTTGCAGTAGAAAGTGGACAGACCTGAATCAAGGTATTCAGTTACTGTTGGATACAACGTTAATGTGGGCACAAAGGTTTACGTCAGAGACTATGAGTGTCTACAAAGAACACTGGTTTGGGCACTTCAGAAATGGCTGCCGTTCTGGGCTTTTCACGCATGAAAATACCAATGGGGTTTACAGAGAACGGCTCAACAAAATACATCCAGTCAGTGTCAGTTCTGAGGGCAAAAACTGATTAGAGAGGTAGAAGGAGGAAGGGAGGACTATTCTAAGATAACAAGCGGCCACAAAAAGGTAAATAATGGCTCAATCAAACCAGCTTTATTTATTTAGCACCTTTCCATACACAGAGGCTGCACAATTCACTCCACATACACATTAAGTACAAATAAAAGCAGTAAAATAAATGCATCATAACCAAATAAGGAGATAAAAACCAAAGCATAAAAATTAAGTACACGGAAAAACATAAGTGCTGTGAAGAAAGGTTTTTGGACTCAGACAGTTGTGTAGACGGGACTCATCAGATAGTGTCGAAGATCACACTGGCTTCCATTATTATCAACAACAATCAAGAAGACGCGGCTCCAACGGGCGCTTTATCGCCAACACTGAACGATGAGTCCTGTTGGCGTCAGTCAGGGTTTGGCATAAGAACCATCCATGGACGTCCTGCCTGGTGTCAGTGGGTCAGGCTGGGGTCACTGGTTTAATGGTGTATGAAATGCTTTCCTGGCACATATTAGGTCCCTTTACCAACCGAGCATCATTGAAATATGGTATTTTTGCTGCTGACCCGGTGCATCCTCAGTAGGGGAAGTTCACCCCCTCACGGATACTTCCAGAAGGGTTATGTGACATGCCGTAAACTACCTTCAGTCTCTGAACGCTTCCAGTAACCTTACAGCAAGTTCTCTTCAGATGCCTGAGCACTCCCCTGACATGGCAGTGTTGACCAACATTCCTGTGAAACATTTCTGACATGTTAAAATAGAACAAAAGCTTAGTGGCTTGTTCTGTCCGCCTTACTCACAATAGCCTAAATAATGGAAAATAACCAGATAATCGGGAGTATATTAACCTTTGTTATGTGATTCTTTCCAGAATGTACTACGCTCTGCTATGCTCTCAGTACATCCAGTAGAGATTGTCTTTTGTCTTGCATTTCAATACACACTACATCAGTGTTGTTTTAGAAAGCTTACTCCCTCAACTCCCTCTCTGCTGTTGCTGACGTAATTAAAACCAAATCCCAAGAGTTGCCCTGCCAACTGTGAGGAATACCTGATAGTGTGGGTGTGGAGACTTGCTGATCACTGTGTCTAGTGAACACAACCTACCACTGTTTCTCTCCAGGGTCCTTGGATTATACTGTGTAAGGATATTTTAGATAAACGTGAGACACATTGAAACTGCTGCGTGTCCCTGAAGTTATAAAAACGAAAAACAAAGAAATAAATGAATAAACAATTGTTTAAACAGTCCTTTGTAAATACCAGTATAGATTTTAAATGTAAAAAGTAATCACTCTACAGTTTGGTATACATCTATTTGAAATACACACACTTTCTAAAAGCACCCCTTTTTAATCTATGCATTACTGGTTTAACCCACGAATGAAGCGGTAATGTTTGATGAGCATTAGTGCCAAACATTGAAGATTAAGCAACACTGAAAAAGATACAAATTAAATTAAATAATTTAAATTAAATTAATTAATTTAAAGGCATATGTTTTATATATTAATAATAGTAATTATCTAAAAGTGAGAAAACAAATTCTTTAAATATTCCTTAATGGTGCAGCTTAGATCCTAATTGACAGGCTCTTGCATACTAGCCTGACTTATGTGACCTACGTGACACAGTGCAGTTAGAGCTGTGACTCACTGGACACGAGTCTATTGTAACTGCTGTATTCACTCAGAAAAGGAGAGAGCATTTTGATTTGCTGCTATTTACCAGCTATTTGCATGTCCGAAGGACTTTGTTTCAGCCTATCTACTTGAAGAAGGGGTTTTAACCAAGTATTTAAAAGATGCCAGCAAAGACCAAGCCAGTGTTTGAAGACCAGTTGCACAGACCAGTGTAGTTTAATCCAGTGCTGCTAGGATCGGCAGGCAGCACAGACGAGCTCAACCCAGATGAGCAGGAGTTTGGACCAGCTCAGCCCGGCAGCTCCAAGCCAAACCAGCTGAGCCCAACAGTTTCCATCCAACACCAGCACCGTCCAGCTAAGCTCAACAGAGCACATGGTATACAATTACGCAAATTAGCCTGTAGTGCATCTAAATACCAGCCAGTTAGAACCAAATATGGAATGTCCATTCCTCAACAACTCTGGATGAAGATGCTCAGATTCTACTCAGAGCGTTTACACCACCAGCCCCAAGTGTCTTTACCGACAGAAGTTCTCCACTGGGCTTCCCTGATGAGTATCTGTGGGAGAGGTACAGGTGCAGTAGGCCCAGCATAGTTTACCTATGATGTCTGCTGAAACCACACTCAACGTAGCCAAGCCCTGACCACTGTTCAGTCTGTCTGCATAACTCAGCGTTCCTGTGGGACATTGTTGTACAGTGTTGGTGATGCAGAAGGTCTTGTGAAGGCAACTGCATGCCAGGATGTAAGGGTAGCCTACCCTTTGCTCTAAAGCAGTACCTGAATATTTTCGTCACTTTCCCTGGTCATCTTAAAACACAAAGGAGGCATTTTATACAATGGCAGCTATGTGACCATTAAAATAACTGCAAAGTAGCCTACAGGTTGACAAGCTTCTGTATTGTAATCCTCTTTGAGGCTTACCCAATGTTATAGGCACAATGGACTGTACCCCTGTGCATGCCAGTCCCCATCTGGACCTCTGGATGCAGACTGTCAATCAGAAATCTTTCCATTGCCTCAATGTGCAGGCATCTACTGGGGCATCAGTCCACAGTCAGGCAGAATAGTAGCAATTGGATTTGGATGAACTATGCAAATGGATCAAATATGTTTTGATGCCAACACTTCTTTGGAATTAAATCCTGTTACCCTGGCAGTTGTTCACAGAAATGTCTGCCTCACACTAAGTAGTAACTGTACATTACAGAGAATGTTTCACTTTAACTTATCAGCACAGATCAATCAGAAAAAATATCTGTTATTCCCTTTCCTAAGTATGTCATAGCACTATCATGTAGCTGCAAAAGGCCTATGCAAAACCAGGTTTGAAACCTCACACAATGTCAGACCCAAAGTTAAAAATATTGTTCTGGAATCTGAGCAAAGTTGAGAGAATTCTGAACTGGAATAACATTTTTGAAAGACCCACTGCATCAACTCTTATTCATACTGAGCAATTTAAAAGTAATTATCTGCCTAACAAAGTGCCACATTGAACCTATATGCTGTCAAATGGTATGTGATGGAGGTTGCCTGACATACAGTATAATAGCTGTTGCCATATTCTTTTTTTGGCTATTGAGTTGAGATGTAAACGCCAACAATGAATATAGTCCAAGGGTTACTAGGTCAGAAAGACTTCCAGCCTCACTGAATTAGGCTAATTAACAGTGAATGCATTGTAGTTGTCAGTTTGCATAAGTTAACCTAATAATTTTGATTTATCTTAAATCTGATATAATCTTACCTGATAACAGACAATCTTACTTACAGACAATCCGATAACAGACAATCCGATCACTAGTCTAGTGATCGGATTGTTAATTTATAAAAAATATAACGAGTAGGCTAGTATGACTTGCGCATCTAATCTGTCAGCAATTTTTTGCAAAGCCATCTCCCTCGCCTTGTCAATTGTGGGAGTATTTCTCTTTTTAGTGATGACTCCCTTAAAGTCTTTATAAAGTCCCATCAGCAGGGTATGTTCTGCTGTTGAAAAGATCCCTGCTGTAGTTTTCACTTCGTTTTTGCGACGTAGTATCTTCATTTCGACGATCGCTAGTTCTGGCCTACTTATGTACTCTGTGCACGTGCACAATGCAAGCTTGTTTCAGCCTGGTTGGAGTTAACGTTGTCAAGACACGGCTAAATTGTGTTAAGGGAGAGGCTTGAGCCTTAAGTGGAAGTTGGCGTTAATTCAAACCAGGCCTTTTCAATTAAGCGTGGATTTCATTAGCGGCGTTTATGGAATATCCCCCAGGGACTTCTGGGTAGGTCTAGTCCAGGACATTCCTCTGCCTCACTGCCAACCAACACACTGAACGCAGAAGGAGAGAGGAGGTGTATACAGTACATCCTTCAGCCACAGGATGCAACACTTGGCCTACACACCCCTCAACCCAGCCCGGTTAGACTTTTAATGCATAATGCAAGACACCTTAAAAACTGCGAACATGAATGATTTGAGACTCCATCAAATAACGTACCAACATTTTAAACATACCATTTCGGGCTGGATGTGTGATATGCTATTTATGAGTCTAATATAGAAGGGAGAGATTTCGATGACATGATTAGAAACACATTGTGAATTATTACGCCCATTACGGTTCTCAATCAATTCTCATTCTTATAATATTTATACTTGAATCCACTTCTTCCTGATGGCTGCCCTATGACTTCCTTATCAGTAATGTGAAATCCCTATGACATTGCAACTCCTGACCGTTGCCTAGATACATTAGGTCCAGAAATATATGGACACTGATGCAGTTTTCATAGTTCTGGCTCTGTACGCCACCTCAATGGATTTGAAATGAAACAACCGAGATGCAATTGAAGTGTGGTCTCAGCTTTAATTCAAGGGGTTGAACAAAAATATTTTATGAAATGTTTAGGAATTACAACCCTTTTCATTCACAGTCCCCTTATTTCATGGGTTCAAATGTAATTGGACACATTAAAACAATCAAATTGTCAATTGTTAATACTTTGTTGAGCATCCTTTGCAGGCAATGATTGCTTGAAGTCTGTAATGCATGGACATCACTAAATGTTTGGTTCCCTCCTTTGTGATGCTTTGCCAGGCCTTTATTGCAGCTGTCTTCAGTTGTTTGTTCGTGGGTCTTTCTGTCTTAAGTTTGGTCTTCAGCAAGTGACATGCATGCTCTATTGAGTTGAGATCAGGTGATTGACTTGGCCATTGCAGAACTTTCCAGTTCTTTGCTTTAAAAATCTCTGGGGTTGCTTTTGAAGTATGTTTTGGGTCATTGTCCATCTGTAAAGTGAAGCGAGGTCCAATCAACTTCGCAGAATTTGGCTGAATCGGATCAGACAATATATCCATATACACTTCAGAATTCATCCTGCTGCTTGTCTTCGGTCACATCACCAATAAGCACAGTGGCATTGGAAGCCATCCATCACACTTCCTCCATTGTGTTTTACAGATGATGTGGCATGCTTTGGATCATGAGCCGTTCCGTGCCTTCTCCATACTTTTCCCCCATCATTCTGGTACAGGTTGATATTTGTTTCATCTGTCCAAGGAATGCTGTTCCAGAAATGGGATGTTTTTTATTAAATGTTTTTAGGCAAAAGCCTAATTTGGCATTTTTATTCTTGAGGCTTATGAATGGTTTACATCTTGTGGTGAACGCCTATGGTAGATGTGGATAATGATAAGCCTACCTCCTGGAGAATGTTCTTCACTTCTGCGTGTTATGAACAGTTTGGTTTCTCTTTACAATTGAAAGGATCCTACGATCATCCACCAGTGTTGTCTTCTGTGGGCAACTGTACCTCTTTCCCGAGTCTGGGTGATATTGTGCCACATGAGAGGCTGTGAAAGTATAACCCTCAACTCCTAAATGAACTAATGTCCTATGAACATTTAAGCCAAAGTAATGCATTTCTTTGAAACCAATGAGAAATCTTCATGCCCAGTGTAGCTTAGCTGGTAGAGCATGGGGCTTGCAACGCCAGAATTATGGGTTGGAATCTAACGGGTGACCATAGTGAAAACGTATGCACTCAGTGCTGCCTTACGCATTGAATAAGAGTGTCAGCTTAATTACTAAAATGTGAAATGTTAAAAATGCTCTCGGAAACCGTCAAACAATGGCCCTGAAAACATTTACTAACTGCATATTCAATGCTATTTGAGCAACTATGGTTTGCTTGAGTTAGCAAACGTTGTCTCCGAGTTGGATAACTCTGGAAGTTCTCTACTGAGTTTGAGAAATGTTTCACATCTCCTTACACATCAGTAAATGTGTTTCATATATTATTGGATGTTTTGGTGCTTCTGTGGCAGTTTAGAAAGCAGGTGTTTTGCTGATTCATTTCGTATTTTCGAATCATTTATTTCTGTCATAAAAAATTTCAGGGCTCATCTTTAAAAGAGATTTTGGTGTCAATATGTGTGACTCGTTGATAAAATGAAGGTTAGAAAAAACGGTTACTAACTGGCAACAATTCTTTCTCTTCCAGCTCAGCAGCATCAGCAAAGCCATCAACTCTGCTGAGGCTCCTTTGAAGGAGAAACATGCACGTCGTATCCTTCAGTTCAACCCGAAACGGGGAACAGGAAACCTTTCAGGATTGTACTCAAATTTCATTGAATAACTGGGCTGTTTCTTACCACTTGGGGCTTTGATGCATGTTAAATGTATGTACAGTAGAATCGGAACCCTGTTAGAATGTACCATGTAACCATGTGTTGTTCTGCAAAACAAATAGCTTTTTAGGGATGACATTTGTCATTGCCTCCTTGTAGGTTATACATCCACCCAGGATCTCCTGTTATGCCTCAGGATTTGTGTGAAATAGGGACTTGGTATTTTTTTTGCTTGTCTCTTCCTTGACGACCCTACAGGGATCATTCTGGGGACCCACCGAGAGAAGGGGGCCTTTACCTTTTGGTCTTACGCTTTGGGCCTCCCCCTGTCCAGCAGCTCCATCCTCAGCTGGAAGTTCTGCCACGTACTGCACAAAGTGCTGCGGGACGGCCACCAAAATGTAATGCTGTTATCTGCTCTATACCCACAATGAAACCTTTCAGAGCGAGGAATCTGACGGTTTGAAGTGGGAGCAGGCCTTACATGTTAGCCTACACTGCTGCTTTTTATGCTGACCTCTGTGGCTTTATTTGGGTTTATTTTCTTGTTAGTATTAGTGTAATGATTAAATAGTATAAATGTTGAAGATTCTTAACTTAGATTTAGTCCTGCTACTGGATTTACATGATTTCTCACCCCTTTGCCTTCCAGAGCCTTCAGGACTGCATGAGACATCACAGTAACATAGTTGAGACTGGGCAGCTGTGGGTGAGTGTGGAGTTTGTGCTGTTCAGACCAACATGGCGGAGACGCTCTTTTCAAACCCTATTTACCCCCTCATGCAGGAAATGACTGGATCTCTGTCTGCTGCAGATAAGACTGGGGAGGGTAATAACAAAAGGCTACATTTTCTTGGTTACGTAAAGCTTGTTGTTTTTGCTCCTTGATTTCAGGGCAACCTTCACGACAGATATGGACAGCTGGTGGCACTGTACGCGAAGATGCTCTGCACAAAGATGGAGTTTCATGTGAAGGTGAGGGCAACCTCTATTTTGTTGAGTGACTGCATTTTGTATGATGATGGTACATTTGCTAATCACCCGTACCTTTAGAAAATGATACCTAGTTGATCAAACAATGTCATTAAGTGTGAGCTCAAGATCTGTATTATTTATCATGAAGTATTCCCACTGTCGTCCCGATTTGTCGGAGGAGTTGTTGGTTCACTTGCCATTCTTTTGCCATCCGTGCAGCATTCTGAAATCCGATGCAACCTGGAGGTGACGGATGAGGTTTTGGAGCGCGTCGCGGGAACGGATGTCAATAATGTGTAAGTGTTTCTCCTCTGCTTTTGGCCCTCCAGTCCCCACACATAACTGGCACTGACTGTGATCTGCTGCTAATGAGTTAGCAGAGTGTCATACATCAAGGACCTACTGGTGCTGCAGAGGTCAGTCAGTGTATTGCAGTGTAGCTGCATCATTGCGGACCAGATTCCTGTCCTGCTGGAGGTTTACCAACTATGTCTGGGAGTCCCTTGGGCGGTGCTATTTGGCTCAGTACTGTCCATTTTGAAGAAGCGATAGTTATGGATTGGTCAGCAAAATATTTGGGGATATTGATGGAGAAAGAGTTTCCGTCATACATGGATATGGACTTGGTATACATTTGACTGGCATAGCTTGTGATTACATTAAATGTACTCTTCTTCCAAGGAAGCCTTTATACTAGTTAGTTGCCCGTTACGTAGAGATGGAGAACTGTGGGGACTGAGGAGCGATCCTTCTGCTCTTTCATGAATAAATAATAAGCCTTGCGTTACTAAGAAGCCTATCGAAATTCACTCCTGCAGGTTCCAGCTCACTGTGGAAGTATTTGATTACCTGGATACAGAGCTGAGGCTAGCAGAAACAGGTGAGTATCCCCTGCATCTCCCTTACAGATCCTACTTTCACCTCTGAAAGGATGGGAAACCTAAGCTACAGGGCAGTTGTCTGTCTCCATTAGCAGAATGTGCCTGAAATAAAGTCTAGTGAGCTGTTGAGGGTGTGACTTAATTGCCTAACTTTAGATTCTAACTTTAGAACATTAGTGAGCGTATTTAAGGGATGCTTAGTGTAAATTAAACACATTTGTAAAACATTTTGTTTGCTACTTGTAATTAGGGCTTCTCTTATGAATAGGGCAAATTCCTATAAATAGTTCATAGTAACAATGTTTGTAACTGGAGAACTTGTTCCTTTTTCTGATTGGCATCATCCACCTCCCCGCCCTGCAGGATGTCAACACAGCATTTCACCCTGAACTACCCTAAACAAACCCTGCAAATGTAAACAACCCTGGCTGCCTTTCTGACTAACTGGGGCATCCTGCAGTCAGGAAACCTGACAGCTTGTGCTTATACACATTTACCCACACTAGTGCTACAGTATATATGCTGAGAACTGTTTTCTACCTACTCAAGTGGTGATGACTGAGAAATGTTGAGGCCCTTGACTTTGTGCTGTAAATCTGAGCCAGTGATAGAGAACAGTGTTTCACCCAAGCCAATAATTGCATAACTTGCTTTGTTTGTTTATTGTGAGGACCTGTTCTGTTTGCATTTGTATGTTTCCTATCCACCACATGTTTTGGTTTGTTGTTCTGTGATCTGCAGTGATCCGGCAGCTAAATACCTCCAGTACCATCTCTACGATGACGGCTGGCCAGTGTCGTCTGGCACCCCTCATTCAGGTCATCCAGGACTGCAGTCACCTCTACCACTTTTCAGTCAAGCTGCTTTTCAAGCTACACGCCTGTATGTTTGCCCTCACGAAAGCGATCCCCATGATTTAACACAATTCTAATATAACGTGATAGAAAATATTTGAGAATGAAATATTATATGACGCAAGCTATATTTAAGTTGTTTATTATTTCTACTTGCTGTAAACTATGCTTTGGTTATAAAAAACTTTTTTGTGACATTGTCTCTTACATGTCCTATTTCTCAGGTCTCCCAGCAGACACCCTGCAAGGACACCGTGATCGTTTCCATGACCAATTCCACAGGTAAGTCACCTATTGCTGCAGGCGGCTAGTGAACGAGGGTGGGGGGGGGGTGGGGGGGTGAGAGCAAGAGGAACCCTTAGTATATTCGAGAGGCCTCTCCCTCCCTCTCCCTGGCCTGCGTTACTCTGAGCCAGCGTCTACTTACCACCCAGCTTCCACCCATCATAGTCCTGTTTTCAATATCAAACAATCGCCTATGACGTTGAGTGGAAAGAAACTAGGATTTTTTCAGGATCCTCATTAGCTCTTGTAAATGCAGCAACTCCCTTTCCTGGCTCTGCACAAATCACAAAGCGTGACAAAACAGCAGTAATAGACAAGAGCAACTCGGTGACAGAACTGTATTAAAAGTAAATGTGTTAAAAGGGTAGCTGACTAAAATAAAATATACTAAAAATACAAATATCAGAGAGCTGCTGTGTCTCATTATACATTTACAATTTAGTCACTTAGCAGCACTAATCCAGAGAAACTAAGAACAGTAAGTGCATGCATTTTAAGAGGGCTAGGTGAAACAACTCCGTTTAATAAAAACACCCAAATGAATGAAGCAGATACCAGCAAAATGATGTGCTAGAACATGCAAATAATGTATTACAAGCATTAAGCTCTCCATGCATTTGTTCACCAAGGCAAAGCAGGGTGTGACTGGGCAGTTATCTTAGATATTTTTTGACATGGTAGGGTTCTACAGTTCCTGAAAAATGGCATCTGCTGTCCTTGCCTCAAGGAAGCTGCTTCCACCATTAAGGTGCAAGGAGAGAAGTGTTTTGACTGGGCAGATTGAGCCGTAACATGGGGCCTGGTGAGAACAGTCCAGCTTGAGATGTGCGTATGGAGAAACAGGTTGACCTGGGAGAACATGGGGGTTGAACACCAGTTGGGCCAGAGCATTCTGGATATCCTAGAATGTTTTAGTGCATTGATCTTCAACCCTCTCCTGGGGTCCCCCCCGCCATTCCATCAGTAAGATGTATCTTAGAGCTAGCACACCTGAATCAACTCATTAACTAATTAACAAGCCCTTACCTGTTGAAGAGGTGAGCTAGTTCAGGGCATGACCTATGTCTTAGAGCATGAACCTGCATGAGCAAGTCAACTGCTTGATGTTGGCATTGAAAATTTGTTTAAGGTCGTAGCAAGGTTCTTAGCACCAAGAGTTCTCAAATGTGATGAACGATTCTCTGGAAGAAGTGCAGCCTGTCTTTTCTAGGTTAAGGTAGAGTTGTCAGCCAGACATGCATGGTTATCTGAGGTTGGGGGACAGCAATATCAAGACTAAGTGAGGGTATCACAGGGCCGAATGTGAGAAGAGGACAGGGCTGAGAACCAAGCCCCGGAGAAAACTGTGGGGAACCACGTCCGATACCGGAAAAGTGAGTGATAAGATGTGGATATAGGGCAGAGAGGGGGGGGGGGGGGTGAGTCTGACTCAGGAAACAGAAGGGAGAAGAATTTTGGCAGATGGGAGATGATAAAATAATGGAGGGAACAGTTGGGGGTAGCCAACAAGTTTTGTGATAATGCTTTACCATCTGGGTAGGGAATGAGAGTGTGGAGTTGGATTAGAGTGAAAGGGAGGAGGAGACAAAGTGGTGATCAGAGACCTGGTGTGGGTTAGCAGTGGGTTTAGTCAATAGTCAGCATCTAGTAAAGACGAGGTCAAACACATTGCCTGTTCTGTGAGTTGGAGGTGACTGGAAACAGGTGGGGCCATGAGGAGTGAAAATTAGTTATAGGCAGACGTTGGTTGGACAGGGAACAGGAATGAAAAGAATTCAGAGCTGAAACCATACAATAACTTCAATTATATAATCTTTATATTGGGTGACAAAAATACCACTTGACGAGATGTCGCTTAAGCTGCTGCTAAAGGAACTAGGAGGCTTAAATACTCGCACTAATGATGAGCAGCCTGAGAGATGTCAAAACACTCCCTTGTTATCCTGGCAGTGAAACAGTGACATTGTTGAACTAGTTCACAGATAGACTGTACTACTTAGAGCAAAAATTATAGTGATTCTAACTATTAATACATCAAACAGATGTATTGACTAGTCAAATAGCCAAGCTCTAAATGCAGCATACTAACAAGTGGTGCCTTCCGTTGATAAATGTCCCCTCACCATGTCTCGTCACGCTTTAGCTTTTTTGTTTGGAAGGTCACGTGCCTGTGATCTCAATTGTGGATATTATCTTCTTTGGGTATACATGTTCCTGTGCATACCTATTGCGCAAGCAATGTCATTTTGCAGAAACCTTTGGTAAGATTTGATCTTTTGCTCTCTCGAACCTGCTGAGGAGTTGCTGCTTTTTTTTTTAATAATGTCTTGGACTATATATGCCAGCCTTTGTAATTTTAGCTGTACTTGATATGGTAGCCCTTAATATGTTCACATAAGAACAACGTTTTGAAGTGTAGTTAATGAATATTTGAATGCACATTGACAATATAGTTTTGATAAAAACATGGTACGTTAACTGATAACCTGAATCCGGAAAGTCCTGAACACACAGCTTGATGAAAATCAGTTTATAATCATGTCACCCAGAAGATAGCATTAGACACATTGCATATATATTATTTAGAAATTGGCTGTTAGCACTTGGTGGCTAATATCAAAATCCTTTAGATGAGACAGCCGAACTTCCAACCACTTCATTAAACATTTAATTCTCAAACATTAACCTAACATAGCAGTTGTAAATGAAACATAATTGGCTAAATTTACTTTCTAGTCCTGAGTAAAAGATCTTAAGGTTTTTCTGGACTGTTCATCCAAACTGGTAAATGACATGGTGGAGACAAGCGGGAATGTGTCACTGGTAATACCTATAACCGAAAGCTCACCAAAGACATCACAGGTTGTCTTTCCATGTCTCACAAAACTGGAATATCCAGTTGTTGGGGATCCTACTGTGGATGCTTTAAAATTATACAGCAACTCCTTCCCTGTCTGTTGGTATTCCTGTCTATTCTGTAGAGGGTTTCTTGTTTTGCTACTGCTGTATCATCCAAAGAAATGCCTGAGTCAGTCAGATGTGAACATGTTCTTGTTTCCATAACCAATTGAGCAGTTTTGGCAGTACCAGGTGACATTACAACAATCAGCATAGTCAGCAGAAAATGTGCTTGTTTCATATCCGTTAGAGTTTATTAAATGTCATTATCTTCTTAACATACCCCTTCTGTTTCATGTATTTAATATATAGAACAACATGTTATAGATTTAAGAGGCATCATTCAAATTAGTGATGTAAATATTTTGCTTTACAGCCTCAAGACCTTTTTCAACAAAGCCAGGGACATGCAGTACTTCAAGAGACTCATCCAGATCCCTAAGCTGCCAGATGTAAGCATATAGAAGTGGAACGACACGAGGTGTTCCAAATTACTCGAGGGGCTATGTTATAATCTCTCAAAGCTGTAAAACGGGGTGCTAATGGCGTCCATTCTGGCCAAATTTGAATAAATGGATCTACATTGTAAATTAAGTTTTGTGCATTTCTTGGCATTTGTACTATGTTAATTATGGTGGATTCATTCCCAGACACCTCCTAACTTCCTGCACGCGGCCTCCTTGGCCAAGCATGCAAGGCCGGTGGTCGTCATCCCGGATGAAGACGAGCCTGAGCAGCAGGATGATGATGACGATGACCCTGAACCACTGATCGATGTCAGCGAGATCACCGTGCCCACCATGGCGGTGCCCCAAGCAAAGGTACGACTCTTAACTCATGTGTAACTCTGTAAAAATGGGGGATCACATTCTGTAGCCAAGACCAGAAAGGTATAACAAATGTTAACTCAGAAAAGCATTAATGCATCTTCTCTGATCTGATTATAATTTTTTTGTTGCAGTTTGACATATTTGATCAGACCTTTGGACCTGCCAATGGAGGTTTTGATGACAGGTTAGTCATTTGTCTTTTGCCATGAAACTGAAGGAGGTGTCATTGTTTTTCACCTGATTGAGATGTTGGTAGATGTTCTGGTTGTTAATTGAGGTAGTGGTGTGTGTTCATTCTAACGTTTTGTTACTGTCTACAGGGAAATCCAAATTGAGACACTCAAGCGGGACTTGGAGTTGTTGAGGCTAGAGCTGGAAAGGGTCAAGGGAGA
Organism: Esox niger; assembly: GCA_016801105.1. Classification (NCBI taxonomy): domain Eukaryota; kingdom Metazoa; phylum Chordata; class Actinopteri; order Esociformes; family Esocidae; genus Esox; species Esox niger. The sequence goes on along the minus strand of JACXGJ010000244.1, from coordinate 17,956 downwards.
GGTAGTAATATAAGAGTTCAAAGTTGCTACAGTTGTTCATGAAATGCTTCCCATAATTAGACACAATCAAATTGCTTATTTGGGATTTTAACAATGCCTGCTAATTATTTAAAAAATAAACAGCGATCGTGTGTTATCGCAAGAGGAATTTAGGTCATGTGTTGGGTGGATGCAAGGACTGATCTTGACATGTGGAATGTGGCAGCTGGTCTCAAAATGGGAAATTACATCTGTGTGTTGTCAGAGAATACCCCGAGGACAAAGTGTAAAGTTGACCTGGAAATTTAATTTGGCCTGTTTCAATAACTCACCGTGTGACAATAAATATGACTGTGATGTTGGCATGGTGACCTGTGGTGGTAGATCATTTACACAGGGGAGGTTTTCTATGGTGACTGACTGCCTGTCCCCTCCCTCTTGCAGGCCCAACGCTACATCACTCAGCTCAAGTCTCAGATCAACAGTCTGGAGGCGGAGCTAGAAGAACAGCGAGTGCAGAAACAGCGTGCCCTGGTGGAGAACGAGCAGTTGCGCATGGAGTTGGAGGCAACACGCCGCCGTAATGCTGAACATGAGAGTCTGCAGGCCAGTTTTGGAGAGGCAGAGCGTAAGAAAGGGCACTCAATAACAGTGTGAATACTCATGATCAGTGGAATGCTCTTCAACAGATCCCCCCTAACATCTTTCTCCCTGACTCTCAGAGAGAGCCCAGGTCACAGAGCAGCGCTACAATAAGTTAAAGGAGAAGCACACTGAGCTGGTGTCTAGCCATGCGGAACTGCTGAGGAGGGTATGGTTTTTGATTAACCTCCCTCATCTTCGTGTAGTGCTGTGATTTTTTTAATTGATTTTCATTGATATAGAATTACCTCTGCATGTTTATTTCCTTAAAATGTTATAAATTTTTTTTTACAATGGGTGCATGTGACCTTGTACTGGCAGAGTGCAGACACAGTGAAGATGCTGTCAGTTACCCAGCAGACCCAAGAGGAGGTGGAGAGGACCAAGCAACAGCTAGCGTTTGAGGTGGAGCGCATCAAACAAGATGCGGACATGAAGGTTACTGTTCTTGGCAATAGTGATCCAGGACCATTGACGTGGTCATCTTTCCCTGCTATAGGAAGATCAATCAGATGGATTAAATGTCTCTAAAAGTATTTCTGGTTGTTGCAGGTTGAAGAGCAGAAGTTTGAGATACACAAGCTCAAACGGGAGTTTGAGGAGAAGAGGGCGGAGCTGGAACGGGTCAAAGGCACTCTACAGAGCAATGAGAAGGTAAGGCAATGATGCTGTAAATATTCCACCAATAAGTATATTACCTCACCTAAGTAATGGCTGTCATTGTGGTGTATCTGATTCAACTTCATGCAAAGCAAAATAGTCACCGCATTTTCCAGTCATGCAAATAGTAATTGTCTGTGAAGCTCTGAAGTACCGGCACTGTGTGACAGAGGAAATATGTGTGGTGACATATATGGAGGTGTCACGAACATCACAAAGGCCTTTTCATTAAAGTGAATGTACATATTGTTTGATCTGCCACGTCCACTTCTTCCTCCATCATATCCATCTAGGTGGGGGAACAGCTGACCAGCTCCATGTCAGCGCTGCAGGCAGAGAAGGAGCGTCTGATGCGCACAATGAGTGAGAAGGAGGCGGAGCTGTCTTCCCTGCGCCAGTCTGCACAGCTGCAGCAATCATCCCTGCAGCAGGAGAGAGAGAGGAGCACCAAGGAGCTGGGGGAGCTACAGGGCAAGCTGAAGGAGAAGGTCGGTCAGGACAGCACAGACACATCACAGAACATCTCTAATGAAAGGCTAATTTTAGTTTAGTCTTTTGTCAAGTCATCCCAGGTTTCTCAACTTGAAATAAATCTGCTAGGTATCAGATGATATTTCTTCTTCCCTTTCGCTTCCTATTTCTGTGCGTGCCTGTGCGTGCCTGTGCGTGCCTGTGCGTGCGTAGTCTAGCCGTGAGGAGCAGTTGAAGCAGAAGTTGCTGGATGAGCAGTTCACCCTGCTGCAGGGAACTGTCGCTGAGGCTGAGAGCATCATCCAGGATGCTGTGGCCAAGCTGGATGACCCCCTGCACATCCGCTGCACCAGCTCCCCAGGTCCACACCAACACCACACTGTCGTAAAACACACCTTTTAGCTAGTGGGGGGTTCACGTCCGCCTGTAGAATTAGGAATTTGTCAGTAGTGATAGGATTTAATGGGATCATTCATCCATGTGTTAATACTCAACAGAAATGCTTTCTGAACCTTTCCTGTTATTTGTCTATCACCAAAGATTACCTGGTCAGTCGAGCAGAGGCAACTTTGGGCTCCGTTGACAAGGTCAAAAAGGGTCACTCTGAGTACCTGACAAACATGGGAGGTGAGATGTCACGACATGGTAGTTCTTGTAGTGTGTGTCAAAAATGTGTACTTTTTAGTTTCAGAGCAGGGCTGTGTTGTTGCTGGCAATGAGGGCTGATGCTCCTTCCTGTGTTTCCAGATGCTGGCGGGCTGTTGAGGGCCCTGACCCAGTTCTCCCATCTCACAGCCGACACCATCATCAACGGCAGTGCAACAGCACACATGGCTCCCACCGACCACGCAGACCGTGAGGACATTATTTATTTCCCAATGAAATATTTGATGACATTCTAGTTGAACGTTAAGGCCTAAAGCTTTCGCTTGAAATCAAAATGCAACTCAGGAAGCAGGTGCTGTTCTAGTCTGTTGAACCTATTTAGAAAATGCAAGCCGGCTAATACATTTTATCAACCTCTAATTGTTTTTAAATCACCATGCATGTCTCTAATCCACTTCAGGCAAAGTCCTCAAATCACCACGTTTCTCCAATTCATATGTCCATTTTATTCGTATTTATTTATTTAAATTTTTTTATAATAATATTAAGGCCATGATGTGTTATTAATATAAAATGCATTATTCTTTGATGTTTTTCTCGGTCAACAACAATATATGCAGTTGAGTACCTTCAGTATTGCAGTTCATTCATTAATTTCACTTGCCAATGACTGTATCAACCCTTTATTATGTACTACGTTACACAGGCCTACGTAATGTTATAGACTTACGTCGCCATGGGGTAAATGATATGGGGGTCCTTCGCGTTTGAAATCCTCATGTGCTGGATTATGAACTTGTATCTAGTTTTCAACATTGTCCACGAGGCCTGGTCACTCAAATCCCTCCAATGCTTGTAATTAAAATGGCCAAAACCCTTGTGATGGTGGCAGGACCCGGCCCAATCTAACCCCTGATCACATTGCCAGAATGTGTCTGATTCACTTCTGCACTGTTACAGGTCTGACAGAGAATTGCAGGGGCTGTGCAACTCAAAGTCTGCAGTTCTTGAAGGATCTGAAGTCCAAGGCCTCGCTGCAGAGGGCTGATACAGCCTCCATTCGCACAGTCATTCAAAAGATCTTGATGCTTGGAAAGGTAAAGGGGCTACTGGATAAGAGTGGATGGTCAGAGATGGGTGCTAGGTGGGGCAACAGGGGCTAGGTGGGGCAACAGGGGCTAGGTGGGGTACATCAGCCACCCCCATGGTTCAGTTCGCATGTCCTCTTTTGATGTTTTCACTGACACTCCCTATGGGCTCTCTATTTTTTATAATCTCCTGATCTCCTTTCATCTTTAGGAGCTGCGGCCCAAAGGCATGGATGTGCGACAGGATGAGCTAGGAGATCTGGTGGACAAGGAGATGGCAGCCACGTCAGCAGCTATCGAGGAGGCAGTGCGCAGAATTGATGTGAGGATCACAGCTAAATATAACATGCCATTGCAGGGAGGAATGACAAGACGCTCAACCCTAGCTTTCTCACTCACAATCTACCATATCTATATGAATACTACTTTTATACTGTGGCTTTTGTCTGTCTAAATTATTGTCTCTTCCTACAGGAAATGATGAATCAGGCACGAAAGGACACCTCTGGGATCAAACTTGAGGTCAATGAGAGGTCAGTAATGCAATAATTGATTTATGCATGTTAGATTTCAACAGTGTTTCCACGTTCCTCACCATACTTAAACTCTATACTTACCATACTTAAACTATTCCTTGTCTCATAGGATCCTGAACAGCTGCACAGACCTGATGAAAGTGAGATGGCTGCTTTTGAACCTGCAGTTTTGATTAATCTTAACAAAGGTTTGATCAACCTCCCAATAATGTTGCCTTTTTACTTCTCACATCAATCCAACTCTGTCCCTTAGGCCATCCACCTGCTGGTCCTGGCATCCACTGACCTACAGAAGGAGATTGTTGAGGGAGGGCGGGTACGTTTTTCCAAATGACATTATGTAGAAAGTTGCCAGTGCATCACACAACTAGTGCCGGTCTACTAGAGGAGTGTCTAAAAAAGTCACTCTATTTCACTCAAGGGTGCAGCCACTATTAAAGAGTTCTATGCCAGGAACTCTCGTTGGACGGAGGGACTCATCTCGGCCTCCAAAGCTGTGGGATGGGGAGCTACACAGATGGTGTAAGTTCATTATCACAGGGCTGTGTTCGCTGGTCGTCTCACCGTGATAGACACACGGTGATATCACATGTTAAAGGACGGCGACCATGATGACACAGTCTTTCCCTTGTTTCTCCCACAGTGAGTCTGCTGACAAGGTGGTGCTGCACACAGGCAAATATGAGGAGCTCATCGTCTGCTCCCATGAGATCGCTGCCAGTACCGCACAGCTGGTTGCTTCTTCCAAGGTGAGAAAACCGATATGCAGAATTGTTTGATAACTGTCCTCCCTTTTCCTATCTATGTTTGCTAATTCTAGTTTCTTCTATTACTCATACATTAAATTGTGATATTTATTTACCTTCCCTATATTTAGGTAAAGGCTGACCGCAACAGCACGAAACTGACAGCTCTACAGCAGGCTTCTCGCCGTGTGAATGAGATGGCAGCCAGCGTAGTGGCTTCTACCAAGACAGGCCAAGAGCACCTTGAGGATAAGAGTTAGTGTCTGGACTAGGTTGTGTGTCTGACAAAACAAATTATGTGAACCCTCTTGGATCTCATGATTTGGCTCTCTGCCTTTCTGCTACAGATACCATGGACTTCTCCGGAATGTCCCTAATCAAGTTAAAAATGGAAGAAATGGAGTCGCAGGTGAGATCTGGGGTCCCGTGTGGGTCTGGGGTCCCGTGTGGGCCTGCGGGCCCCTGTGGGTCACAATGCAAATGTCACTCTCTGTTGTCTGTGCATCTCAGGTGAAGGTGTTGGAGCTGGAGAATCAGCTGGGAAATGAGCGTCTGCGTCTGGGAGAGCTCAGGAAGAAGCACTATGATATAGCAGGTGTTCCAGCAACAGACTTTCCAGAGGACAATGGCCTGGCCTCCGTACCTACCTCTGTTGCTCCGCCCTCACCCAACCCCACTAAACCTAGCATCATGAGGAAGCCTGCTTTGGCTCAGAAACCCAGTGTACCACGTAAAAATATGGTAACAGTCTAAATGGATAGATTCATGTTCATGTTTAGGATAGTTTCCGAAAGTAAAACGTACACATGAATACAGAAAGACTCGGTCTGCTGTGGCATTTGTTAAGATTTTCTTTCAAAGTGTGTTGTTTTGTCTTGTGATTTCAGCCCAGGTAGACAGCTGCAACTTACAGAAGGACATGTCTGTAATGGATGGTCGGAACAAAGACAACTATCGAATGAAGTGAACACAGGGTACCTTTGAGCTGCTTTCAACCGGACAATCCTCCATCCTAAACCCAACCTCGCCTCTTTTTATTCTTTGACAAACTGGTACTGCTCCTCTTCTTCGAGCTGATTTTCCCACAGTGCTTTCTGCTTTTAAAAGCAACCAACTGTATCCTTCTTTTATGGATTAACACTTGCGTGCCATCAAGCAGGTATTCTTTATTATAATGGACATCATTTGAATGATTAAAATGAAAATAATTTTAAGAAATCACACTAATCCTTTTAATACAACAATGCCATTTTGTGTCTAAACTTTTTACTTTTTATTAATGCTTTAAGAAAAAGACTGGCTGTGGATCTGAATGGTCTTTGGCCTTTTACTATTTCTGGCACTATGAATCCAAAAGCTTCTTAGCATGTGCAGATCTCATTCTGTGCTTGTGTTTATGCTCTTTACATAGTCTTTACATGTCTGTTGCTGAACAATCCCAATCCCACTTTGAACAAACCTTCCACAAATATAAGTATGTGTTTTATACAGGCTTTGTAGGAAATATTCACTGTGTGTTTTAACTTAGGATGTATTGCAGTAGAAGCATGGCGCTGTCTGCACATTGAATTAGGACACTACATGTATCCCCCTGCTTTACCAAAGTTTGCAGTGATCATTCACATAGGTTACCTCGCATTTTTTATGTTTGTGTTCGGCTTTTGCTTGTAAAAGCTGTTACAACAGACATTTGTAGACTAAAACATGTTGAATTATGTTTAGTACAACTCACAGAAGGAATATTTAGGTTTAGGATATTTGTTTAAATACCCAGAGGATTTTTATTTCTGCTGTTCAGAATAATGAGGTGGAGCCATAGGCGACATGTTGATGATATCGTGAGTAAAGGACAATATGTGCCGAAAAAGTAAAGCTGGATCCACAGCCAGTCTATTAAAAAATGGTTTTTAATAGTTGTATTAGAATGGACAAAATCACTGAAATATATGAAATGATATCAACATATTAACCTAGGCCACACCTGTGACAGCCTCTTAAAACACATTGCTTGGTGAGCATCTTTGTGGAGTGCCTCACTGTATTTTTGGTTATCTTTCTATATATCATTTGGTGTTTGCAAAAGCAGGGAGACCTTGGCAAACAATGCAGAAAAGCACATTTTCACATGTCAAGTTCATGTTGGACACCTGAAGTCGGTCCAGCATGTCATTCACATTATTTGTATGCATATGTGTGCTTCAGTCCTTTACATCCCTGAACATGACCACCAGTAAGACCAGGAGTTGAACATGTTTCAGTTACCATGTTTAACCAGATCTGTCTAGATTTACCTGATGTTCTACAGTCGGTCCTTTCAGTGCCTATTCACGTGTATATGGGTATAATTAGGCAATTTATATTCATAAACAATGGGAAATTCATTCAGTGTACAAATTATTATATGTATCTCTTCTAGGGCCCCCTAACCAATTCATGTCTCACAATGTTGTCACCGGACATTGGTACACAAAGGGAATCCCCTTACTTGACAATAAACCATTCTCACCTTACAGAACATTTTTGGAGGAAGGACCTGTAACTATTCCAGGCTGAAAGGGACAGGGAATAATGAAAATGTGACGACACAAGGGGCTGTACAATGCTGTAGTATGCCAAACTTCTCTTTTGTTTGTGGGAGCTAAAGATTCTTACTTATGTATGTTCTGGTCTTTTCTCTGTTTTAAACTTGTCTTTATACATTCAAATATAGTAATATATTTTAGTAAAGGTTACTGTGGATCATACTTGTAATAACTGTATATGTCAAATAAACAATAAATGTTTAGACCTAGTGAATGTATTACTGTTTGTTCCTCTTAGGTGTCATGTTGTAACAGTAAATATGTCTGTTTTTCACTCCCTAATTTATAATGGATTGAAGAAAGTGCCATTAATATACACACAAAACCTAAAGCAATCTAACTTTTTATAATTTTATTTCCAAGTTATAATATTGAAAGTACATAAGTATTCTACCTATATTCAGTACTCTATAGCAGTGCCTTTGACATTAATAACAGCTTTGGTCTTCCCTGACCAGCATTGCACACCTGGATTTGGGTAGATTCTCCCATTCTTCCTGGTAGAACCACCTAAGCACAGTCAAATTGGATGGGGAGCGTTGGTAAAGTGTCATCTTCAGAAACCCCACAGAGGTTCAGTCGTTTTTAGATCCGGGCTTTGGCTTTGGACACTGAAGGGCATTGACTGACTAGATCCAAAGCCACTCCAGTGTGGTCTTGGATGTGTGCTTTAGGTTGTTCACATCTTGAAAGATCAGTCCACTCCATTCAGAGGTCCTTTGTGCTCTGGTTCACATTTTCTTCTAGAAATGTATTTTGCTCAGTTAATTTTTCCTTCAGTCCAGACCGGTCTCTGCCTCTGAAAAGTGTTCCCAGTGTATAATGCTCCCTCCATGCTTCTCAGTAGGGATACTATTAGGCTGCTGATGAACGGTATCTTGTTTTCACCAAACGTAGCACTTGGCTTTCAAGCCTAATAGTATGATTTTGGTTTTGTCAGACCAGAGGATCTGTTTCCTCATGTTCTAAGTCCCTCAGGGGGAATTATGTCATAAGCCTTTAACTCTAGGGGCTCCTGTCTAACCACTCTAGCATAAAACTCTGACTGATGGAGTGTTGCAGCAGGGATGTTTGTTCTTCTGGCAGGTTCTCCCATCTCTGCAGAGAAACACTGATGCTATTTTAGTGGCCATTGGGTTCTTGATCAACTCCCTGACCTATGATGTTCTTGCCAGGTTACTTTCTCCACATTTTGAGTTATAGAGTTGATTTTTTTATTAAATATAGTTTTTCCTATCAGCTACACTATACCCAATGCCACAAATGTGTCATTATCGGGGTAAGGGCCAGACAGCCCAAGCAAGGAAGAATATTTGTGATTCCAAATTTTCATTTCAAAATGATGGAGCTCTTTGTACTCATGGAAATGCCTTTTCTTTTAATAACCTCCCACAGGTCAATTCCTCAACTCAACTCTATTGCAGGTCTCCGGTTGGTTTCTTGGACTTCATGGCTTAGGTTTTGCAGACATTCACTGTGAGCCCTTATATAGATCGCCATGTGCCATTCCAAAACATGTCCTATCAGTTGAGATGGACTCCCAATTTTAAAAAAACATCTCCAAGAGGATCTAAGGACAAAGGATTCATTTTAGCTAAATTTGGACTGTCATGTAAAAGGATTTGAATAATTATGTACATTGGTTTTGATTTTTCGATAAATTGTCAGACATTTCTAATTGTGTTTTCGGTTTATTGTTAGAGTATTGTGTGTAGAAGATGGCAAAAATAGATATCAGTTATGAATCAAGTCACTAATACAACAAAATATGGAGAAGGTGAAGGGGTCTTAATACTTCCCGAAGGCAGTAGACCCAAGAATAACTTGACATGCGCAGTAGGTTGCTGTTCATTTCGGGGGCTTACATTACACTATCTGGTTACAATTACTTGAGCGATTTTACAGTAGGTTACAATACAGAATTGTCGTGATAAGTTGTTCCAGACAGTACTGTAAGGTTTTTGAAGAAAATTTGTTTTTCAGAAGGACATTACCGGAAGGTTCCAGTCCCGCTAGAGGTGAGCAACTGTCATGGATGACGTGGGAATAGTCCTGAACAAAAATGCGACGGAGTTGACCGTAATGGACGTTTATGACATCGCCGCGGTTATGGGTCTGGAGTTTGAACACATTGCCGATCAGTTTGGGTGTGAGGTTTTACTACGGCTAATGCCTAAAGTGGTACGGGTTTTGGAAATGCTGGAGGTGCTCGTCACCCGCAATAACAACTCCGAGGCAGAGGAACTACGGCGCGATCTGGACATGTTGCGACTGGAACGGAAAGACAGACTGGAGAAAGAGAAAATACGTCAACGGGTTTGTCTGTTTACCAAAATATACACGTGTAAGAATCGAACACTTTCCAAGAATTGAAGGTCAAGTCAAAGATACTTTAGTTAGAAGATGAACAGTAAGGTCTTGACGAACACAAATGTAGACTATGGCATGTCAGTCGACCCATGTGCAAAAACGCCGTTAGGTTTAAATGCCTTCTATTCCTCGCTCTGTGGAAAACTTTATTATAGGCTTGATGGAAAAAGCAACTGTCGATTGACTTTCATAAACACCATCTACACGTTTTTACGTAGGCCTACGAGATGTAGGCTTTGGATTTTTCATACGTGAACATAGTCAGATATTCGACAAATTCCATTGGTAACGAGTTTGACCAATTAGCCTACTAATTGCTTGTCGAATAAGTATGCAGTTATGTGATATGATTTGCTGAGGTGTCTGGGAAGGGTTAACAGTGAAAAAAGGCGGAGGCGAGCAGTAGATACAGGTGGACAGACGATTAGCTTATTATTTGTTATTAGAGGTATTCTTGATTCATCGTGATATGTCGAAGTACTTAGTTTTGCGCGGTCGCCTTCAGTTGACAAACTGTGTATGAACGGACAAATCAAAATGATGACTACTTGCCCATATGAATAGGCCTACACGATTGATGAATTCGCAGCAATTTGTGCGTTTTAATTGCAGATAATTATGTCAAAATGATAATTGTTTTTATTTAATTCGTTACGAGTCAGCTTGGAAACGCATCTTGATTTGTGAAATGCGCTTATATAAGCGAGCATACATTTCATGCAAAGTTTAGAATTTGTGCATATGTTCGTAATCTGTAGCATTACTAACAAAGCCTACGTCTGTTAGCCATAAAAGTTTCAAAGCGATTTTTGATGACATGAGTCACATATTTGACAATGTTTGACCACGCACGCACGCAGTGGACTGGTTTTGGCTCATCAGTGCTTTTACAACCAGTAGCCAAGAATCAGAGAATGCATCTTTAATGTGGAATGAATATGACCACTCACGATGTTTTCATTTGATTATTAAACTAATTAAAAAAAAATAGGTACATTACCCTTTACACGTTTGTGCAATACTTTTTCAGAATCTGAAAATTCCTTAAATTTAGATTTTAATTACATTTTTAAATGCTCTACAAGACAGTTTGTTAATCCAGCCATGTTGCTCTGCTTCCTTATTATTCAGCCACATCTCTGGGTTAAAGTTGGAATTTCTGCATTACGAACCATCCTCCCTTAGGCGTCTTAACCATTTCACCACTCAATAGTTGGCTGTTGGTTAGTGAAAACATAGACTGTAAAGGTTAATGAGGTTGTTTCAAACATTTGCATGTGCCCAGGAATTGGAACTGGTGGAGGATGTCTGGAGAGGGGAGGCCCAAGATCAACTGTCTCAGATCACACAGTTGCAGGTGGAGAATAAGAGGCTTCAGAAGAGTCTGTCCCTCAAAGACTCACATGTGACTGAGGAGGAGCTACAAAGAAAGGAAGGTATGTGCAGCATGTCAGTAAGGCATTTAACTTGTCAAAGAAGCATAACAGGAATACATTCATTCCATTTAAATTAAACTAAACAAAAATCTTAAAATTAAATATTCAAAATGTGATTTTTCTACCACTGATCATCACAAAAAAGTCCATGTCAAAGTGAATAATCAGATCTGCAAATTGTTTTACATTAATTACAAACGGGAAAAAGGTAGTCATGTCAGTGTGGCGCTGCATGTTAATGCTCTTACCGAGAGAGGTTTAGGAGGCAGTAAATGCAACCAACAGAAATAAAGCCACTGTGCTTTCATTTGTCATGGTGATATTTGTGACAGGGCCAAAACACACAAACACTGGTCAAATTAGGTTGATTGACCATCTGTTGTATTTGTCTGGTAGAGGCTTAACATACTTTATGTTAACAATAAAAAAAATGCAATTTTGATATAGTTTTACTTTATTTATGTAAAACTATGTAAAAAATATAATTTCAGCAGCATGAGTGAACATGCTGCTGTACATTTTATATTACAGTATGTGCTGATACATGTTTATGTAAAATCTTTTTTTGAGCTGTATGTGTGTATCTTTTGGACAGGTGTCTCAGAGAGAGAGTGTCAGGTGATTACAAAACTAAAGGAGGTGGTAGACAAACAGAGGGATGATATCCATGTGAAGGACCATGAGCTGAATCTCAAGAATGAGGACCTGAAGGCGGTAGGAGGCTTTTGCCTTTCTACATACTAGTGCTCCAACTCCACACCCAACTAGGCGTCTTCCTGTCTCATTTGGGCAGCCTAGTTGTTAGAGCATCTGAACAGCAACCGAAAGGTTGCTAGATTGTTTGGCTGGATCGGCATGGTGAAGAATTTGTCGTTCTGTCTCTGAGCAAGACCGTTATCCCCTATTCCTCTCAGGCTGCTGCTGTAAATAGGAATATAATCACTGTCAACTCACTTGGTAAAATAAATGTTTTCTTGTTTTAATTAATTCTGATGCTTGAGAATTACAGTAACTTCCACCAAATGGAACCCTTAGTTTCCATCAGTTTCTTGAAATATCTTTGCACAAATGAATTGAACATGATTGAATGAACTATTTTCTCCCATTTATAGCTTCAGCTGCAGCATCAGTGTCTGAGGAAGATCAACCTGGAGCTGCGGCACAGGGTCAGGAAGATGGACGCTCAGTGCAGATCAGTGATCCAGCAGAAGGCTGAGGTAGAGGCCATGTCCCAAGGACGTCAGCAGGAGCTAGAGGCCCTGCGGCAGGAAATGACAAGGCTGAAAGAGGAGCGGCAACATTTGCAGCTGAAGTGGGCAGAAGAGGAGGAAGTGTCTATGATGAGAAAGCCCACGGCAGTACCGGCCGAGGTAACTGCAGCTACCACCCCTTCCCTGATCAAATGTATTACTTAAACTATATCCATAATTATTTTGTTGTCAGGTTATATTTGTTTTAAAATGACATGGACAGTATTGAAATTCTATATTGACAAAATCACAATAACATTCAAACCTTTAGCTCCTCTTTCTCATCCCTGACCGTGATCGTGTCCTAAATCTAGTCCTTGGTAACACCAGCATCAGAAGCTTCCTTCGTGCACAGTTCATTTTGGGCGGAATGCAGAGGTGACCATGAATTTCAGGAAGAGTGCTTTGAGTCAAGAGACAGTCATTCACTCTGCGCCCTGTGTGATGAGGTGCCTGATGCCCTGGATCTGAAGGAGACTGACGGTCCCCACTTCACCCTCCAGGAACTACAAGATGTCCTGCAGGAAAGGAATGAACTCAAAGCCCAAGTGTTCATGCTGCAAGAGGAGCTGATTTACTGCAAAAGGTTAGATATTGTGGGGTTTGTTATGTGAAAAACAAAAGGACAATTAACAAGGGTGAGGATGAAGGAGCTCAGGTTGGCTTTTCTTTAGTTATTTTTATTCTAATATTTTGAGATACCAGATTTTTTATTTCCATGAGCTGTTAGCTGTAATCATCAAGATTGAAACAAAAAGCTTTGAAATGTTTCACTTTTTGTAATTAATCTAGAATATATGAAGGTGTCACACTGATTTGAGAGACAGAAAAAAATATAAGTTTCCACGATATTCAAATATTTTGAGATGCACCTGTATAAACTATAGAGTACAAATTGGCTCGCACATGCGCTGAATCTTCTGGATCTTTAGCGAGTACATTTGATATAAAATGTTCATATGCCTGTCTAAACAAGTGGATCTGGATTATGTTATTGCTCATTATAAAATAATTAAGGTAATTACATTAACATTAATGTAAATACATTGGTAATTGTTAGAAAAAAGTATCCCACTTTTACCGTTTGATTTAGAGAATTTATTTTATAATACAATCAAACTTTTGTAAGCCCCATCATGATGTCTTTGCTAAGTCATCATTTTTAATGACTTGCTTCTCTGTCCCAGCGAGGAGTTGGAGGATGAGATTAACAGTGTCTACTGTGATTCACCTTATGAGTCAGAGCCTGCAGCCACTGAAGACCCAGCATCAACGATCAAACACCTGTAAGTGCTGAGCATCTGGGCATATCGGTTCTTACTCCCCTGCCACCCCACCCCTCCTCTTTTATGGATGTCCTCAGGCTACACATACAACAACAACAAAAATTAAGAGACCACTCCAAATTTTTGTTTAATCAGCATCTCTACATGTATGGCAGCCATTCCATTCCAGTGTCTGTTAAATTCCAACACAAGCACACCTCATTTTACTTATTGAGGTATTGATTAGGTGATTACCTGAACCTAACCTAATTTAACAAGGAAAATAATTTTAAAAAACACTGTGGTCATTACTATCCTCTTGCAATAGGACCAGCTGGATGACACAAACAGTAGTACATCAAATGTAATTTTTATAAAAAAATAACTATTCAGCATGACAAGAGTTGAAAAGAAAAGATTTGAGTGAGGAAAAGAAGGGTTAAATTCTGGCTTTACTGGCAGAGTGATACAGTGAGCGTCATGTTGCTTCCATACTGAAAATGTCTAAGACGATGGTTTATAAGAACAAGGTCAAGCAACAGACATTGGGGACAAAACTACAGGCTGGCACAGGGCAAAAACAACTGTCCACCAAGAGTGATGACGTCAACTCAATCGAATGTCACTCAACAACCGTAGGATGACATCAAGTCAAAGAATGGCAAACAGCAGTTTGGGTGATGTGCAGAACGATGATTCAAAACAGGCTCTTGGCAGGGCTGAAGTTGTGAAAAGCTAGAAGAAAGCACTTCATCAATGAGAAGCAAAGAAGAGCCAGGCTGAAGTTTGCAAAAGATCATAAGGATTGGAACGTAAAGGATTTGGAGAAAAGTCATCTTCTCTGACGAGTCAAATTTTCAGCTTTGCATTACATTTTTGGAGGGTTATTTTGACCACTTGTTATTTTCTACAAATAAATACTCTATATGACAATATTTTATTTGGAATTTGGGGGTAATGTTGTCAGTAGTTTATAGAATTAAACAATTTTAATTTTACTCAAACACATACCTATGAAAAGTAAAACCAGCGAAACTGATCATTTTTTTAGTGGTCTCTTAATTCTTTCTAGAGCTGTATATGTACACCACATTTTTAAATGTCATCAATGTTAGGCTTCCTGTCACAGGTGCTTTCTACACTACAATATATACAGTATTTCTGAAAATGTATAGAAGAATACTCTTGGCCATCCAAAACAGGGACTGACACTGGAAAATGAGAACATCTCTGTTCACCTTAAACAGAAGACAGAGGAAGAGTAGACCAGTTTTATAATTTGGCTTTGATTATTAATATAGGCTACATTATATAAAATTACACTGATATGTTTACAAACCTCTTTAGGTGTGTATTGGTACTCTCCGATGTAAATTAAAGGTCCTCTCCTCTTGTTCTTGTAATCTATAAAATCAGATAGTGTGTCATGCCTGTGGTCAAAAAATATATTTCAGGTGTTTCCATTTGGTGTATCAGGATGCAGGAAGTTAGAACGTCTTCTGTGATGTTTTACAATTATAATGTACTGTAATATTTCATAATGATAATTTATAAATAATTGAAGAATACAACAGGTGATGAATGATAATGATTATTTAGTAACTTAATATATACATAACAATCCCAAAAACTGGTGTAAGTGAAATGTTGAGTTTTTAAATATTTTCTACGTAATTTTGTGGTATTCAAAGCACAATTAAGACCCAACTTTATCTCGACACTGCCCAGATGACATGTGGCAGACTTTGAGATATGGGTCTTCTAGTGTAATAGTAATTGTTTTGAGCGAGCTGCCACAGTATACTTTGAATAATAGATTGTTTTATACAGTCACTGCATAATTAACAAGAGATTTTGTGGTTAGAAAAAACTTCCTGTGACCTAAAAAAAAATTCTGGGAACTTTCACTGTACATATTAAGGCTTTCTGGGAAGTCACAGTGCACCCAATCTCTTACTAGTAATTCCACTTGTCTTTTTCTTTCTTTGGACAGGATATTTTCTGCGGTAATGCCAATGGTAGCAGCAGGGTTGATTGCAGATGATCCAACGTTGCAGCCCATCAGACGGTTTATGTCCTTTGTATGAACTTTTATATGTTCTCTTTAAAAAAAATTTAGATGTCATTTTTCTTTAGCCAATCAGCTCCAATGTCACAACACCCCTCCAACCCCAATTTCAAATGCAATATATTTTAATTCAAACAAATCTTTTTGATAATGTTTAAATAATCTGGGGTGGGGAGTAGGACTAGTTGTGTGTAATATGTATGCATCTTGATTGTCAACATTTGCCTTGCAAAATAATTCAAACGCCTTAGCAATTCTCATATTACTTAAGTACAAATAGTATAAAGTTGCTGATTTGATTTAGATTTGATTTAAAAACATTGATCAAAATGTATTATAGTATGGTGACATCTAGTTGGTTGTCTGACACTTGTGGACTGACATTTTCAAATAGTGCCCCAGAATGTCTGTGGCATTGAGTTTTTTTTGTGCAAATAATGTATTGCTTTTGATATTAGCAGTATGTCTTTATCATGATAAAGAAATATATGTGAATATTTTAACTTTAGTTCCTTATTTCTCTTCATGGACCCCTCCAGTTTTAGCATCGTCTCAAGAGACAAAAGGCTACCAGACAAATTGCTGGGTTTGTGGGGAAGTAGTGATTATTTTCACAAAGAGCAGACCCTAAAGCATCCATCATCTTGGACCTATAATTTCCCATGTTGATCATCTTCATGTTGTCAGTGCACATACAATTGTCATAGAAAAGTTAAAACCATTTTATTTAGGGGAGTGACAAAGGAATAATTATTGTCGCACTGGAAGAATACAATACCAAAAATGTTCTGAGACAGGGAATTTCAGATGACTCCTCTGGGCCTTGTTTGTCAAAAGAGTTGGTTTTCAGGCATAGAGTGATACTACATCTTGGCAAATTTGAGTACGATTACCCTATGAAGAAGGAATGAAGAAAGTTATGAAGATGACAAGAGGTAATGTTCAGATCAATTTCTCTTAAGGGGACAATGAGAGTACTTCTGGGGGAAAGTGAAAATAATGTGCAGTCTGAGAAATGTCCTGTGCCTTTTAAATATTTTGTTGTTATGGTGCCTAATACTGGCAATAAATATTTGTGTAATTTAGAACATAAAAATGTTGCTTGATTTGTAGAGTCAGATTTATGCTGTGTTTGATAATGTGGCCCAAAAATGGGCAAAATATTAATCATTTTGACATGGTTTTATGGAAGGGAACTGTATAAATCATGAAAGTTGTAATTATGTATGTGTGTAAGAGTTTATTTACACTATGCTGGACTTATTCACAGGTTCTGGACAGGTGCACTAGTGTCAGTACATTCTACATATAACACTGGCATCCACAGGTCATAAATTGTACCCTTTTAAATGAACATACATTCATAATTTCAAAGCCTGTATCATAGTGTGTTACAAACTGGATTGTAGGTGGTAACTTACTGAAGAACTGGTGATTGGATTGCACAATTCTTAGGCTATGTGATGTCATCCCTGTGGTTTACAGACTTATGTACAACATTCAGGACTCATTGGTACTATCATTTTTATATTAGATGTTAATAATTTGCTGAAAGCTGTAGTAAATCAGACCTACAGTTTGAATTACTTTTCATTTTAACTCAAATTATATAAAACACTACCAAGCACCTCAGGAATGTCTGGTATAGTCAATATACCGCTATGTGCCTAACAGCCCTTAGGCATAGTACATAGACCGTATACCACTAATGCTGTTATTTAGAATGTTTTTCAAAGCAATAGACAATTGTGATTATGGAGGAATGGGTTTTAGCCCAGGGAATAAAACCCATTCCTCAATGACATTTTATGATAATGTAATAAATATTGTGAAGCCTCAATTGATCAAGCCTTTATTAGATCGTGCATAGTCCCTAGTAATAAAGCACAGATTTATGTCTTATTTGTCTTGGTTGATTTTCACACAGGTAATGCCATAGTTAATGAATTATTTGTAACGTTTTAAATATGGTCACAGATGCTTTGTTACACATATATTTACCAAACGTTTACACTGTGCTAACAGATCTTCATGAGTACACAAGCCATGTTTGAGTTCATCAACATGACGGAAAGCTACAGGCAGCTGAAAGAACAACAAAACTGCTTGCATCATAACTAACTATAATAATTCGTTTTGCAGTTTTAGTTCGGTTAATTGGAATCCTGACTATTTCAGATATAGCATGAGACCTTCCTGAAGTCAACATAAAACAAACTCAGGAGAGAACAGAATTGTTACAGGAAAGACAGCATAC